>JAECUM010029961.1:0-36935 GCA_016617855.1 Megalonaias nervosa
ATATATATATATATATATATATATATATATCAATCAGTAAAGGAAAGTAATCTTATTAGATATGCCACTTTAAAGACTGGGACTGGATAATGATGTGAATGTTTTCAATGTATATCAAGAAAACAGAAAATGTGAAACAAAATACATGGATCCTATTAAGAAGACTGATCTTTAAAAAAAAAAGACTAACACTTTGTGAATACTTTTCATAACTGAACATCTCTAATAGGCAGCAGTAATTCTAGTTATGGTTTGATTAAATAATTCATTTTTTTGTCTGTGATTTACAACATGATTACCACAAAAATGTATATTTGCATCCCTCAGTAACGTATTGACAGTTTATGTTGGTACTGTTCTATAATCAAACAATTCAAAAATTTTATGCTGCAACAATGTTGTTATTAATGGTAAGTATGAACTGGTTTGTAAATTGATTTTAAGTTTGCTTTTTTGATGAGAGTTATATGTAATTTTGTGGAATAAATCAGGGTTTTTGTGGAAACTTTTGTTACCAAAGTTGTTAAACAAGCACAAAGGTGCCTTTTCAATGTCAAACGAGGAAGCAATACTTTCCTCTTTGCTGGTGCCCTATTAAACAACTAAGGTCTAATTGCTGATTGTTAGCAAACATTTCCCATTCATCAGTACCCTACTAAAACAACTAAGGCCTGACTGCTGATTGTTAGCACTAATTTCCTCTTCATCAGTACCCAACTAAAACAACATCTACTTGTTATTTTACATAATACTTCCTTCCAAATTAATTTAATAATATCCAATTGAAAGAAACTAGAAGTTTTAAAGTAACAAAAATATCACAAGCTGCATGGGGATACTTATGAAGATGCAGTGGTAAAACTCAAGCTGTAGTGGAAATTTCTTAATAACGTGAAACACGTGTATAAGCACAGTCCCATGGCAAACAACATAAACTCTGATCTGCCAGCATATTATGCACCATCAAATCAGGGTCTACGTTGTTTGTTCTACTGATTACCTGATAACACCTAAAGACTGCACAGACTCAGATCCACTGGCATATTATGTGATGGCAGATTTGGGTCTATGCAGTTTGTAGTTGACTTGTATTCAAGTATACATGGTACTTGGAATAAAATATGCAGTGGACAACAAGATGGCTTGGGAAGAACACTGTAATGCTTACTCAGAATAGGACCAGGTGTTCCCAGCTGTCAGTCCCAACTCCTCAGTAGATCCGTTTAGGCCCACAAACACAGTCAGATTAGATATACTGATGCCAACATTTTCAAGAAGATGGTAAAGCGCTGGAAATTCAGAATTGCACTGTCATTGTATGAATGTATCATTTAGTCACAACTGTGCAATAAACTCTTATATCCCTTGTAATTCTGACTACATGGAAGAAAAAAATGCACTTTCAGAAAAGAATTAAAAACAGATTTGAGGACTCGTACAGTGTGACATACTTCATGAATCTTTGGGGACCATCAGAACCTCCTCATGAAAAAAAATATGAAATCAACAACAGTCCCTAGAAGGGACTGTTGCTCTACTGGATTGAAAAGAATTTAAAGGAATCCAAGATAAGTTTATTTCTTCTGTCCATTTAAACTTTTGAGTACTGTAACCATTTCTGATATTCTTGCGAAACCCAAACATACCAAATTTTGTAACAAAACTATTTTCTTACATGTTCAAGTTAACATGTTAACAAAATACCTTTAAGTGTAGTACAAACTTTTTTGTCATGACCCTTGATATTGAACCTGATACTATGGACAGAAGGTCAATTTAACTTGTATCAGAGATGTCAAGCCATAACTGCACGCTAAGTCTGATTACATCTATAAGGAACATTTTGGGGAAAAAATAAAATTATTGAAGTGGTAATATCCAAGGTATTCTTCAGATATATCCACACACTGGGTTACTAGGTTTAACACATCCACACATTGGGTTACCCAGTTTGAAATGCCCATACACTGAGTTACTGGGTTTTAAATGCCAACATGCTGGGTTACTGGGTTTGATATGTCCCAAACACTGGGTTACTGGGTTTGATATGCCCCCACACTGGGTTACTGGGTTTGATATGTCACAGACACTGGGTTAATGGGTTTGATTTGTCCCAGACACTGGGTTACTGGGTTTGACATGTCCCAGACACTGGGTTACTGGGTTTGACATGTCCCAGACACTGGGTTACTGGGTTTGATATGTCCACACACTGAGTTACTAGGCTTGATATGCTCACACATTCGGTTACTGGGTTTGATATGTCCACACACTGGCTTAATGGGTTTGATAAAAAATAAAATTCATATATATTTGTGTTCACAAGCCAGTACAGCTAAAAGCACAAGTTGGGACATCTGACCTTAAATCAAGGTTGGAGTCCTACTTTTTCAGCTCTAGATTTGACTATCAACATGTTCACATTAATGCAACTAAATATAAAGCCTAGCAAATATTCACTTGCACATCTACAAGTCACTGTGTTCACAAGCTCAATAAAAAACAAAAATGCAAGGAATGATTTCTAACTTTAAAGAAGGTCAATAATGACTGCTTGTCAAATCTGCTACTCAAAAGTGCAGATATGGTGGTGCTCAGATCTGTACCATTTAAATTCACAATCAATTACCATATTTCATGTAGTTTTTCGTACCCTTTAATTTTTCGTACACAATCCAGTTATCAAACTAATAATTGTTCAAATGTATCATATTTGTTAGTACATATCACTTTGTATTTTTCAAAAAATCTTTTAAATTATCGGACATAACATTTCTATTATGAAGATTTACGTTTGCAAAAAAGATCAAAGATACCGTATACCCATTTTGCTTTAACAAAAATTAATAATGAATTGTTGCTGAGAAAATACAACGATTGATGCATAAGCTCTCATATTGTCATTACAGTATCTACTGGTGTTATAAACTGGACAAAGGCCTTCACAGAACATAATCCTTATTTATCGTTAATTAGTTCTTCTTATTAAGTCTGTCACCATAACAAAACACCATGTACATTTTAAAATGAGTTCAGAAGCCCTTTGATGTTTTCTTATCCAACAAAAATTATATCTGAGTACATGCTAAAGTGAAGACCACACAGCAATGATAAACTAGTCTTATTGTGTCGTTATAGTCCTACATAAAAAAATTATAAAAACCTTGTCATTTTCTATTGTCAATTTGAAAGTCATGGACTCCGTTAAATCGATTTGTACATATAAAATCTTTTACGTGCTTGTACTGTTTTGACTTGGATATAATAAACATTTTGTTACGAATCTATTCTACTACACACCCCTCTATTGTTATCTTTATTGACCTGTTCAAATAACAAGTAATGTGTATGATCGCTGGTCTTTACAACATCTGTTGTATGGACAATGGCCTTGATAGCATATTGACAGATTTTCATTTCCCTAAAGAGAGCCTCATTTCCCTACTCTCAGCCTCACTGATTTGACCTGAACATGTATGGGTATTTTGAATCTTGCCCTCTATCTGGTTTCAACTGGAATAACCATAACACTGCATAGCCATGTAGTTATTGTAACAATGTATAGCATAATTAAAACAAGAATGAATTGTTGATTTAGAGGTGTTTATTGATAATGGAAAACTTGTCCACTAATGTCTGCATATCCTGTGCGTTGTGTGCTACAATGGCACTGTCATCCGCAAACAGCATTTCTCGCACTACCAATTGCCTGGTCCTTGACAAATTGAACAGATCGCCATTGTGGTGTGTCTGAATGTATATACCTTCATTTTTACCCTCAAAAGCCACCCCAAGCATTGTTGCTAAGTAGAGCGAGAAGAGGGTCGGCGCCAGTACACATCCCTGTTTAACACCATTTCTAACTGGAAATTCTTTGGACTGCATGCTGCCGTGGGCAACATATGCTTGCATACCAGTGTGGAGGGCTTTGATGACATTGATGACTTTTTCTGTTGTGCTGAACATCCTGAGCACTTGCCATAAGCCATCCCGAGACACTGTGTCGAAGGCTTTGGTGAAATCTATAAAGACTACATATAGTGGCATGTTCTGTTCCAAGCACTTCTCTTGTATATGGCGCAGACAAAAGATCATGTCCATCATTCCCCTGCCACTACGGAAGCCACATTGGCTTTCTGGCAGGGCGTTCGGAGAAATATGTTTATCAATCCTGTTCAACAGCACACGAGAAAAAATCTTACCAGCGACTGATAGGAGGGATATACCTCTGTAGTTTCCACATTCCTTACGGCTTCCCTTCTTGAATATTGGCACAATACTAGCATCTTTCCAGTCCTGGGGTACCTTTTCTTTAGTCCAGATTTGCAGGATAAGATTATGAAGATTTCTCATCAGTTCCAGACCACCATATTTCCAGATTTCTGCCGGTATTCCACAACAACCAGGTGCTCTCCCTTCCTGAGTGTTATCAATAGCTTTAGTCAGTTCCTGCATATCTGTGGGTTCTGAGAGTGATTCTATCTCCGAGCATTGCCTGATGGCCTGAAGGGCTCGAGGGTCAATACTGCCTGGGATGTTAAGCAGTTGGTCAAAGTGCTCTGCAAATCTGTTCAAGATATCGCTCTTCTCCTGCAAGATGGTTTGTTTATCACTGGAGATGAGTTGAGTGGTACCTCTCTTTCTGGGTCCATAAACTTCCAGCAGACCTACTTGTTGGTCTAATCACTGCATACAATTTACCAATAAATACCCATACATGTTCAGGCCATCTTAATCATTTTGCCAACATTACACAACATAACAGCTATAAAGAAGTATGTGCTAAATGAGCCTGCACACTGAGACATTATGCTTTCTCTCTCTCTCTCTCTCTCTCTCTCTCTCTCTCTCTAAAAACAAAACAAACATCTTTTTGAGTACTTTTATTTTTATATTAATTGGATTCTTGAGTTGAGAGCAGATAGAGACAGAAAATATATGTTTATTTTGTATGTTTGTACTGTTGGGTTGTTGAGTAGCATGTGTTCCATAGAATTTGTTCAGGTATGATCCCTTTATTTTTTGCACACAGTCAGTACCACAAAATGATAATCATTTATTTTACATATAATTTTTCATACACTGAAATTAATAACTATTTTTTTGTGTACAAAAAATTACATAAAATATGGTACATATGTAATTGCAGAAAGTTGTGTAGTGAAAACACCTTACCAGTGCCACCATTCATACAAGAGTAGTGATAACAAGATCTCTGAGATGACCACTAAGGTGCCATGTTAACGGTCAGATGAGCCCCCTTTTCCATCAGCCAACTATATTATGCTGTAGCATTTTAGTAGTCATGTGAGTATGAGATTTGGATTCTTAACATAGCTTTAACAAATTTTCAGTCATATCACTGAGATGTCTGCAGTGTGGCAGTTTATAGTGATGTCTAGCACTGGGGCATCATGCCACAGACATGTAGCACAGTCACATTATCCTGACACCAGGCCAATCAGTCCTAACACTAACCACTTAATGCTGAGCATGTAGAGAGGCAGCTGTTAGTACTATTTTTTTAAAGTCTTTGGTATGAATCAGTCAGGGATTCAAACCCACAATCTCCCACATTCAAGGTGGATGCTCTGACCAATAGGCCACCGGAGTAGTTTAAGACTAGTAGTCATCAAGATGGCCGTCAAGACAGCCACTTTTGGCAATTGTATCAGCATAACTGAAATACAGAAGCAAATGTATATAATGCACAAATGATGTGCTTTCTTTAAATACAAAATGTCAGCATGGTTATCTGTTCAGGAGAAGTAGCCATTATGAGACCTGTCACATTTTGGGAGGTCACAATCAAATCATTTTATTTCCGTTCAACTACGTTTCATATGAAGTCATATAATGCAAACTCCATGTCAATATGAAAATCCATCCAGGAGAGGCAGCAAAAGAAGATTTTCAAGATGGCCACAATAATGCCAGTATTTGATGTCAGACTTGCAATATTTACATTTAGGACCAACTAGACATAATAATTCTTTTTCCTAAAATGCTATATCATTACAGCCATCTGTGTTGTTTAGGAGATGTAGCAATAGCAAGATTTTCAAGATGGTCACCATACTGGCCATCCTAAATGTCAGATTAACACCATTTTCATTTAGGGCCAACCTGACATAATGAGAGAACTTTGGTGAAAACCCAATGTCGCTATGGCCACCTGTTTAAGAGAAGTAATGATAACAAGATTTAGTGGCTACGTTGGTAGTCAGATCAGCACCATTTTTATGTCCACCATGGAAGCCATAATGAATGTTACACTAACACCATTTTGTAATATGATCCACGTGACATCTCGCCATTCAGTGAAAACCCCACATCAGTACAACCATCCATGTTTAGTACTAATTCCTTTAGGACCAACTAGACATAATAAAGAAGTCTTTCAATTAAAATCCCATGTCAATTCGGCTATCTGTCCAGGATGGGTAATGGTAATGTTTCAAGAATATAGCAGATGCACAAGGAGCATTGTTTTCATTCAGGACCAACTAGATACGAAGTCTTTCAGAGAAAACCCCATACTGATACAACAATCTATTCAGGAGTTGTTGCTATAGCAAGATTTTCAAGAGGGATGCTGTGGCGGCCATATTGGATGTCAGATTAGCACCATTTTCATTTAGGATCAACTAGACCATGGGATTAATGTATGTGTAAAGTTTCATGGCAATCCTCCAACCATGTGCTATGAAATGGTGTGTGTGAGTGTGTGTGTGTGATTTGGATTTATAACTATCTTTAACAATTTTTCATTCATATTGCTACGATGTCTGCAGTGTGGCAGTTTATAGTGATGTCTAGCACTGAGGCATCATGCCGCAGACATGTAGCATGATGTCCAACCCAGTCACATTATCCTGACACCAGGCTGATCAGTCCTAACACTAACCTCTTAATGCTGAGCGCCAAGCGAGGCAGCTGTTAGTACCATTTTTGTAAGTCTCTAGTATGACTTGGACGGGGATTGAACCCACAACCTCCCGCATCCGAGGAGGACGCTCTAACCACTAGGCCACCGGAGCAGTGCTACCAAATGGTACTTCTATTATAGCCAATACAAATATACATGTATCCTTTACAAAGACTTATTAAGACAGTAATGCACATTAGCTATTCAAAAAGTGTGAAGGTTCTACTGTATTCAATACAATGTTTTGCAGATGGCATAAATTTCTAGAAAAATAAAGTCATTTAGGCCTGAATGCTTTCTGCAAATTTGGTAACATACTGAAGAATGGCTTAACAAAATGTCATTTAAATAATTTTTCATTTGTAGTAATGGCAGCCAAATTTAATGGGAAATCAATATAACTTGTACAAAAAAATGTTAAAGTCCTTAATACCAGAATGCTACCTGTCAAATGTAGTCAAATTCTGCTGTGCAGTTTCTGATTTTTCTATTTTTAGTGATGGTAGCCAAATTTGATGGTGGATAAGCATCATTCTGTATAAAAGCTGAAAGATCTTCATACTAGGATACTTTCCATCAAGTTTGGTCGAATATAATTCAGTGATTTTGCTGAGATTATTTGAAGGATTTTCTCTCTTTAGTAACAGTGGCCATATTTGATGGCGCAAGGGCATCATTTGTATTAATTTTAATGGTCATCATGCTAAGATGCTTTGTATCGAGTTTGGTCAAATTCTATACATTGGTTTTGCAGAAAAAGTCACTGAAAAATTATCCAATTTTTCTTAACGGTGGCCATATTCAATGGTGGACCAGTATCATTTGTATAAATTTGAAAGGCTTTTATGCCAGAATGCAATGTGTCAAGCTTTGATGAGACTGCTCTGGTGATTTCAGAGAAGCTGAAAACAGCATTATTGTTGACAGATGACAGATTTTTCTCTTTTCAGTGATGGAAGATCATCATTATTTTTGTACAACCTTAATAGGTCTTCAAGCCAGAATGTTTTCTGTCAAATCTGATCGAATTCTTTTCATCAATTCTGGAGAATAAATAATTTAAAAGCTTTACTAGTTTTGGTAATAGGGACCAAATTTGATGGTGGATTGACATCAGTTGTACACACTTGAAAGGCGTACACACTTGAAAGTCCGTCATGAATGTATGCTTTGTGCTAAGTTTGGTCAAAACAGCTTTGGCATTCTTTAGAAGAAGTAGAAAATATCAATTGATGATGGACCTAAAAATCATGCATGCAGCACAACAAAGGGCCATACTATAAAAACCTGCATATCCCATCTACACAACATGAGACAATAATTTAATGCTGTACTAGTATATCAGTGTGTCACTTCAGCCAATCAGGTATCCTTTCTTGAATGGAGATTAGGTAAATATGCCTGAAAATGGCTGAAATACATTCTGAAATTAACATACTCTGCACCCTGACGCAGAGCAATTACCTGATTTCTGAGCAATCTCTTTAGAAAGAAGGTACTTAAATGTGTTGTGTATACCAGCATCAGAGATGACTCTTTTGGCATATATGTCACAATCACCACTGCTCTTGTGTACACGTACTCCTGAAAATAAACAGAAAACCAGTTAAGTCATAATTAACAAGAGACCCAAGTGGGCCAGAGTTCAATCACCTGGCTGACATCTGTTTAACAGCCAAATGCAAAAGAAGTTGGCCAAGATATCTGGGTCAGTTCGATTTCTGCTGAAATTTCATCTAATCATGCTGAATGCATATTGTGATATGAAAACACATCTCTCCAGGTTTCTCTCATTTTTCTTCATTCATACCTGATAGCACATCAGTATCATTTGTCCAATACTGAAAGGCCCCTAAGCCAGGACACTTTGTGTAAATATTTAAATTCTGTTTAGCATTTTCATCAGATAAAACTATGTAAATGTTTTTCTATTTTTAGCAAAAGTGGCAATGTCTCAAGGCATAGTGGTCTCATTTGTTTGAAACTGAACATCTAAGCCAGGATGCTTTCTATCAAATTTGGTCAAATTCTGTTGAGTGTTTTCTGTGAGGAAGTTGCTTAAAATTTGTCTAGTAATAGTGGCCATAACTGAAGATGAATAACCATCAGGCATACAAAAATGAAAGCCATGTATACCAAGAATGATTCTGTCAAACCTAGTCAAATTTAAGTACAAAGGTTTCTGAGAATTCATTGAATGTTTTTCCACTTTTAGCACAGGTGGCCATATCTGATAACAAATTCACATAATTTGTACAAATCTGAAAGGACATCAGACAATGATGCTTTCTATCAAGATCTGTCAAATTCTAAGCAACAGTTTTGGAGTAAAATTAGTTTCAGTGTTTCATTTGTTTTGCAATGGTGGCCATATCTGATGGCAGATTTGCATCATTTGTGCAAATTTGAAAGGTCTTTGTGCAACCATTCTTTCCATCAAAAATGATCAAAATCTTTTCTTTGGTTTTGGACACGTTTAAAGGTCTTTTGATTTTAGCAGTGGAGGCAATATTTATTGCAGGTCAGTATCAGTTGTAAAAATTTGAAAGCCCTCTATGATAGGATGTTTTCAGTCAAATACTGTCACATTCTTTTGAGCAGTTCCAAGTTGTTTAAAAGCTTTTCTATTCTGAGCAACAGCAGCCATATTTGATTTCAGATAGTTGCACAAACCTGAAAATATACATATCAGGATGTTGTCTATCAAGCTTCACCAAATTCTAATCAGCAGTTTGGTAGACATCATTTAGAGTTTTCTTTTTTAGTTATGATGCCCACATTTGATAGCACATCGGCATTATTTGTACAAACTTAAAATAGTTTCTATAACATGATGTTTCCTAAAATTGTTTGATAAAAATCTATTCAAAAGTTTTGGAGAGATTTTTAAAGGTTATTCTACTTTTAGCATCCATATTTGATGGAAGATTGGCATTATTTGTACAAATCTCAAAGGTCTTCAGACCATGATGCTTTATGTCAAATATTATCAAATGTTTGCTTAACAGTCATTTGTACCTTACTTTTAGTAATGGTGGCCATATTTGATGGTGGATTAGCATCAGTTGTATTATATCTGAAAACCCTCTATCCCAGGACATTTTCTGTTAAGTCAAATTCTAATCAGCAGATTTGGAGAAGTTGTTTAAAGTTTTTTCACTATATTTAGTTACAGTAGCATTTCTACTCTTGTTAACAGTGGCCATATTTGAAGGAAGATTAGCATGCAAGGATGCTTTGTGCCAAAATTTGGTAAAAATTGGTCTCAGTCATAGTTTTTGTGAAGAAATGTAAAACAGCAAATGGCACTGGATGTAAATGACTCCTGATGCATACAGGGCTATACCATTAAGCTCATTTTTGCAGCTGCAGCCAAATGAGATAAAAATAATAGGAAACTGCAGAACAGCAATTCTAAACCAATGCAGGTTCTTGACTGGACATGGAAATCAGTTATGAAAAGGTGATACAAATCTCCAATTTAATTGTCACTGATGTCTGTACTGATCGATATAAAAACAGATCTCCAAGATTACAAGAACTCCTCATGCTTAAATGTGCGTTTAATGCACAATTCTGACATTTAATTGGTTAACATGAAATCTATGAACATACAAACATTTTAATTTTGAGTGTATCCTTAATTTGACTGTGAGAACACATTGTATACCAATGCTGTATTATCATGGGCTCTATATTATCGTGGCAAACAAGATTTTCCAATTAATTTTGGACACACACCGTCTAGCATGGTTTACAGATGTAAAGCTGTAGCCAGTAAGGATTCAAATATCTTACAGCACGATTTCCTCTAAAATGTCAACATTTTTTATAACTTTATGATGAAATAGAATGAAGATCACGTTTTTGTAAAGTTAATGCAATTACGTTGATCATCATATAAAAAACTCCAGTCGAACATGCTATACCTGCATTGGCTTTGGTTACTAAATATATTCAGTGTATCGTCTGATGTTTGATGATTATAGGTCATATACTGATGGTGACATATAAGTCCTTACAATGTTAAGGTTGCAATTTCATTTCATGGTAGCCAATATGGACCAAAATTTATAAAATGTTGCTTATGATCATACTTCTTGTACGTACATAATATAATAACAGTTAAACTTTCTTTAAATCAGTAATATTTTAATATTAATAATAATAATATTAATAATAGTTGTTATATAGTTACATTTCTTTGCCCATTTTGCATCTAAAGTTTATATGAAGTTAAATAATAATTGCATGTAATTTGTGATGTTGTTATTCATGGATTCTGCATGGATTTACACTTGAATTACATATGTGTGTTGTATTTTATCAATGGATCCTTTAACCAGTAAGCGTGGACATTTCTTCTCATAGGTAAGTCATATTTTATTTTATTATAATATCAGCATGCTACCATACTAAGTTGAGCAAATACCGCGATAATATAGAGTTGTTTCCCCATGGTACGTTAATCTGGGTCAGCCACCGTATGCTGTTTTATTTACATTTGAGCGCTTCGTTTGACAAAGATTTTTTTATACAAATAGAAAGAGGGAAAGTTATTCAAACTTTACAAATTATAAGTAAGCAACAATAGCAAAACAGTTTTAATATGTACCAGTAAGAACATTAAGTACCACGATAATACAGCATTCCAGGCTACTCTGACTTGCAACCAGGCCCGGGCCAGACCTTAATCCTTTTAGATCTTCAATTAAGCTGTTCAAGGTACCTTTAATACAACTATCTATTTTAGAACAAAACTCATACTCCATTCCATTTGAAAACTTTGCTGATTTTGTAAAAGTAAAGAAAGGTACCATATATACTTGTAGATAAGTTGAGTCCAAAAGCAAACAACACTGGTATGCCATCACATAATGTGCCAGCGGACCGATTACTACTAACAAACTGCATCAACCCAGATCTGCTGACATATTATGCAACAGCAGATCTGGGCCTATATAGTTTGCAATTGGATTCGACTTAAAATATGGAAAAATTACAATTAACTGAACATATGGATTTTAAGACATTTAATAAGTGTTCTAATTCCTCATACAACTTGGATATTAAAACATTGTATCTGACTACATGGGATAGTAGACAATATTTACTACTATTAACAGCAAGTCCCCCTGCAGCTCTGACATTAAAACAATGTATCCCTGACTGCATGGGATAGTAGACAATATTTACTACTATTAACAGCAAGTCCCCCTGCAGCTCTGACATTAAAACAATGTATCCCTGACTGCATGGGATAGTAGACAATATTTACTACTATTAACAGCAAGTCCCCCTGCAGCTCTGACATTAAAACAATGTATCCCTGACTGCATGGGATAGTAGACAATATTTACTACTATTAACAGCAAATCCCCCTGCAGCTCTGACATTAAAACAATGTATCCTGACTGCATGGGATAGTAGACAATATTTACTACTATTAACAGCAAGTCCCCCTGCAACTCTGACATTAAAACAATGTGTCTCTGACTGCATGGGATAGTAGACAATATTTACTACTATTAACAGCAAGTCCCCCTGCAACTCTGACATTAAAACAATGTATCCCTGACTGCATGGGATAGTAGACAATATTTACTACTATTAACAGCAAGTCCCCCTGCAACTCTGACATTAAAACAATGTATCCCTGACTGCATGGGATAGTAGACAATATTTACTACTATTAACAGCAAGTCCCCCTGCAACTCTGACATTAAAACAATGTATCCCTGACTGCATGGGATAGTAGACAATATTTACTACTATTAACAGCAAGTCCCCCTGCAACTCTGATATTAAAACAATGTATCCCTGACTGCATGGGATAGTAGACAATATTTACTACTATTAACAGCAAGTCCCCCTGCAACTCTGATATTAAAACAATGTATCCCTGACTGCATGGGATAGTAGACAATATTTACTACTATTAACAGCAAGTCCCCCTGCAGCTCTGACATTAAAACAATGTATCCCTGACTGCATGGGATAGTAGACAATATTTACTACTATTAACAGCAAGTCCCCCTGCAACTCTGACATTAAAACAATGTATCCCTGACTGCATGGGATAGTAGACAATATTTACTACTATTAACAGCAAGTCCCCCTGCAACTCTGATATTAAAACAATGTATCTCTGACTGCATGGGATAGTAGACAATATTTACTACTATTAACAGCAAGTCCCCCTGCAACTCTGACATTAAAACAATGTATCCCTGACTGCATGGGATAGTAGACAATATTTACTACTATTAACAGCAAGTCCCCCTGCAACTCTGACATTAAAACAATGTATCCCTGACTGCATGGGATAGTAGACAATATTTACTACTATTAACAGCAAGTCCCCCTGCAACTCTGACATTAAAACAATGTGTCTCTGACTGCATGGGATAGTAGACAATATTTACTACTATTAACAGCAAGTCCCCCTGCAGCTCTGATATTAAAACAATGTATCCCTGACTGCATGGGATAGTAGACAATATTTACTACTATTAACAGCAAGTCCCCCTGCAGCTCTGATATTAAAACAATGTATCCCTGACTGCATGGGATAGTAGACAATATTTACTACTATTAACAGCAAGTCCCCCTGCAGCTCTGATATTAAAACAATGTATCTCTGACTGCATGGGATAGTAGACAATATTTACTACTATTAACAGCAAGTCCCCCTGCAACTCTGACATTAAAACAATGTATCTCTGACTGCATGGGATAGTAGACAATATTTACTACTATTAACAGCAAGTCCCCCTGCAACTCTGATATTAAAACAATGTATCTCTGACTGCATGGGATAGTTGACAATATTTACTACTATTAACAGCAAGTCCCCCTGCAACTCTGATATTAAAACAATGTATCCTGACTGCATGGGATAGTAGACAATATTTACTACTATTAACAGCAAGTCCCCCTGCAACTCTGACATTAAAACAATGTATCCCTGACTGCATGGGATAGTAGACAATATTTACTACTATTAACAGCAAGTCCCCCTGCAACTCTGACATTAAAACAATGTATCCCTGACTGCATGGGATAGTAGACAATATTTACTACTATTAACAGCAAGTCCCCCTGCAACTCTGATATTAAAACAATGTATCCCTGACTGCATGGGATAGTAGAAAACATTTGCAACTATTAAGAGCAAGTAAACCCTGCAACTCTGATATTAAAATAGTGCATCCCTGACTGTATGGGAGAGGAGAATATGTTTATAACTATTAACAGTAAGTCCCACAGCAACTCTGATATTAAAACAGTGTATTCCTGATTGCATGGGTGAGCAGAAAATTTTTACAAATATTAAGAGCATGTACTTGTGGAAACACAATTTAAATCACCCACCTACTGCTCTTCCATTTTCACTGATGAGTATCTGTGAAACTGGAGCATCAACAAGAACTCTGCCTCCACAACGTTCTATGATAGGAATGATCTGATACACAATCTCACTGGAACCTCCTAGTGGATAGTAAGCCCCTGGCAGGTAGTGATTCAACAGAACTGCATACATCAGGGTGCTTAGCTGGCTTGGCAAGGGTCCTGGAACATTTACAAAAGAGAGCAAGTATTCAAAAACACTGACTTTAAATACTGAATTCAAGATAAGGTATCATCAGAATAAAAATCTGTCAACAAAAACCTTTACACAGGAATCACCATCACCTCTATATCTGCAATTGATCCCTCCCTGGCTTTCGAACACAGAGAAAACACCTGTCGAAAGGTGATATAATTATGCTGAGGACACGAAAACTTTCAAGAGTACACTAGATGACATTGGAAAAAGCAAATGAATAAATACCATAAACAACTTTATGCATCATAGTACAGTCAATATAAGACAAAATAAAATTGGAAATATTAATAAACAAAAATGTAATATTATTTGTTATGTATATGTAATTAAATTACTTGTGTGTTAGTTTTAAATTCTCTTTTTTTATTTTTTTATTTCATTACATGTTATTGTAATAACTTTATTCACTGGATTTGACATTTTTCTAGAAAAATTCAGCTCAGTTCTTTTAGCCTGATTAGAACACAAAATGACTGCTACATTGTATTTTTAGCTGACCTAGTTCTTAATCTTGATTTTGATTTCGTAAACACTGAGTGAAAATCATTGGTGTAATCAAGGTCATGCTTCGCCTACGAGTTAATCTGAATAAACGTTTTATTTTTAAATTCATTTCCAGTGTGGGAATCAGATTCTTAGCTAAGGCTATACTGGTCTATGTGCTAACTAACATATTTTTTACTGCATTGTTCAGTCAAGTGACCACGTGACTCCACCATGTGATCTAAAATTGAGGGTTAAAACAGATGATTTTGTAGTGAATTGGGGTCAGTTGTAAATAATACCTTGAGGCTGAAAGGTATTCCTGTTGTTGCCGTTTTTTTATTTAAAATAATTTTTTCACCCTGGAAAATACTCTTTTTCATCGAAATTCTTGGACAAAGACATTTACTAAAAATTATTCGGAATTCTAAAGCCGGAATTATATTCTTGGTGACTCAACAAGAAACTGTTGACACATCAGCACAAACTGGTTATAGAGGATGTCATTGCCTTCCATCTTGGAACTTCATCAAGATTCGAACTTGGATTCAATTCGAACTTTTCAGTGATAGGACTTATGTTTTTAAATTCTAGGATTAATTTTTGGATTATATTCTCAAACTGTAAGTCCTTTTTCATATTTTTTACCTTGTTTTCTAGGGAAATAAATTATTTTTGTTAAATTTTACAAAGCTTGTTGACTTCACTCTTTTCTTTGTTATGTATGAGCCTAGTCATGTAACATATTTCATATATTCATATATTAGTGTTTCCCCCAGGAGCTAACAGGACCATAGTAACTCAAAGAAGGCATTTCAAACTCAAAAATGGGGCACTTTAAGTGTGTGTGTGTGTGTGTGTGTGTGTGTGTGTGTGTGATTTGGATTTTTAAGATAGCTTCAAAAAAATTTCAGTCATATTGCTACAATGTCTGCTGTGTGGCAGTTTATAGTGATGTCTAGGATTGAGGAATCATGCTGCAGACATGTAGCATGATAGCCCACCCAGTCACATTATTCTGACACCAGGCCGACCAGTCCTAACACTAGCCTCTTAATGCTGAGTGCCTAATGAGGCAGCTGTTAGCCCCATTTTTACAAGTTTTTGGTACGACTCGGCTGGGGTTCGAACCCATGACCTCCCGCATCCAAGGTGGATGCTCTAACCACTAGAGCAGTTTTAAACATGTATTTCATGATCAAAATGGTGCCTTATTTTATCATGAATTGTTGTTATTATCATTAGTATTAATATTATACAATCAATTAGTAAATTAGAAGAGAAGTTGACCTGTAATGCTTTATATTTCTTATTTCTCACTTATGCATCCCTTAAATTCCTTTGATAAACTATGATTTAATTTATTTGAAGTGCAGGATTTGTGTGTTTATTAGTTCATTTCTGATGTACCTTTAAAAAGAATGCTACTACCAGTCATCAGCATTCAGTGTACCCTTTGATTTCATTTTATCGATAGTGAAGTAGTACTGCTAAAATATCATTAGAGTTTTCCTATTCAAATTTCAGCTTTTATTTTGAGAAATGTTGTTAAATTATTAACTGACAACTACTGAAACCTGTCAAATACTATTTGAAGAAAAACATTCTTTCTGATATGCTCATATACAATGCATTGCTATCACATGATAATTATTGTAAGTTCTTCAATAAGAGGAAATAATCAACAATTCATTTAGAATAACAAAACTGACCATAAGCCAACAGAGGCAAAGACAAATCATGTTGCAAAAGATAATCCATTTAATCATATTCACTCAACTATGCTGCCAAAAAATTGTCCACTGACTGTACTCAATGCCACAAGAAGTTCAGTTCCAATAAAAAAGACTTCTTTAAGGGGGCCCCGAGTGGCCAAGTGGTCTAAAGCGCTTTCCGTTACGGATCACTGCCATCTCACCTCTGTCTGCATGGGTTCGAGTCTAGGATTCGGCGAATTTGGATATGTGAAAAAGCTTGCCAGTAGCTTCTCGTGGGTCAGTGGTTCTTTCCGGGGATTTCCCGGTTTCTTCCTCCACCATTAATACTGGCTGCCATGTATAGCCTATCGTGTGCTGAAAAATGGCGTTAAGCCCCACAACAACAACAACAACAACAACAACTTCTTTAAGCATCACCATGTGTGACCTTACATGTAATGTGTTGTGTCTACTTTGGCCACGGATGTATTGCTGCATATGATTACATAAAAAATACTAAAATTTCATGAAGCACATTGTTATGTATATTTAATTTAATTGTTTGTTTGTTAATTTTAAATTTTTTTTATTTCATTACATGTTATTGTAATGTAACACTGTATGTTTGACGAGACCTTGTCCAAAATTGATTTCCTTGTTGCTTGACCCAATTGACTTTTCAAAAATCTTTTTTATTTCATTTTATGTCAACAACTAATACATAGCTAAATTATTCTCTATATTTATGGGCTTGATATAAGGATCTTTATTAACAGAAGAAGTAAATAATTATGTTGATTTGGGTCAGCATTTTGAAACTTCCTAAGTGAATTTTATAGGTTATTGTTTTTCTAAGTATAAAAAGCTCATTAGATCATTCTAGAAGGTTATTTTCCATTATTTAATCTATTCTTTTTCTTCAGAAAATGCTAATTGTGACCTCAGGTCAAGCAGAGAACTATATATTGTAACTGTGAGGATTTTACCAGTTGTGCTTTAACATCTAGCACATTAAGCTGTATTATGTTGTGACCAGTTTGGGCTGAATTTTATTTTCTTTAAATTATTGAATTCAAGTGATTATTGTCTCTGGAAGTACAAAAGTGCTCTAATAAAATTCTTGGATAAAGATATTCATTGGAATTTATACCGAATTCAAACCTGGAATTATATTTCTGTGATTCAACAAAAGACTGTTGACACATCAACACTTAAGTAGCTACCACAGATATGTCATTGACTTCAGTATAGGGATATTTTCTGGACTTTTACTGAATTTTATTAAGGACTTTAAATTACTAGAACTTGTATCTGTAATTCTTGGATTATTTTGGGATTTTATTTGCCATACTGTAAGTTGGTTTTTCTCATTTTTACTCTGTATTCTAGGGAAATAAATTTATTTGCTAAATTTTACAAAGCTTGTTGTCTTTCACTCTTTTCTGTTACTTATATTAAAAGCATAGACACATAACAGAAAATTGGGTGCTCATCCTTGGGATATGAATTTTGCTAAAATACTTCAGAAAACGTTGTTTTGAAATTTAAATTCCCTAGTTTCAGAATTTTTAAAATCTCAAGTATTATTTCACATTTTAGAAATCTTTAGTGAAATCAACAAGCTCTTTACAATGTCATCTAAAGTGGAGATCTTTATTTGAAATCCAACCCAGAAGCAGTAAGACTCCTTGAAAAAAGATGAATTGTTTCAGCTTGCCAGAATATAGGATTTTTCTGAGACAAAAGCTTCTTTAACGAAGCAAGAAATAAAACATATTTTGGTCCAATATTTGGTGGAAAAGAGTGTTTTGGATAAAAGTGCTTTCGATTTGATTAGTAAGTCTGTATTAGACACTAACATAAAAGTAAAGGAATTAAAATTAAAATACAAGATGGAATTAGAGTTAAGAAAGCTTGAACTTCAAGAAAGACAGATGCAGTTAGATAAAGAGGAAAGAGAGAGGACAGTGCAGTTGGACAAAGAGAAGAGAGAGAGGCAAATAAAAAAAGAAAAGGAAGACAAAGAACTGCAGAGAGAAAGAGAGAAGGAAGAAAGGGAATATCAATTTAGATTAAAAGAATTAGAGTTGGCAAGTGAAAAGCACATCCCCACTTTACATACAAATTCAAGTTTTGATGCTACTAAGAATATTAGGTTAATACCCCCTTTTAGAGAAAAAGAAATTTATAAATATTTCCCTCATTTTTAAAAAATTGCTGAAAATTCAAAATGGCCATGAGAGCATTGGACTCTATTATTACAGAGTGCACTTTCTGGCAAAACCCGAGACATCTATGCTTCCCTGTCAGTACAGCAATGTGCTGACTATTATCTGGTTAAGGAATGCATCTTAAAGGGCTATGAGTTAGTCCCTGAGGCTTATCGAAAAAAATTCAGGAACTATAAAAAAGAAGCTGGACAAACTCATGTCGAATTTGCAAAAGAAAAAGAGCAGTTATTTGATAGGTGGTGCTTAGCCAAGAAAGTTGATTAAGATCATGAAAATCTCAGACAACTCATTATTTGAAGAGTTCAAGAACTGCGTCCATAGTAACGTTAAGACTTATCTTGATGAGCATAAGGTGAAAACTTTAGAAAATGCTGCTCATACTGCTGACAAGTATTCCTTAGTTCATAAAGTTTCTTTAGTAAGTCTTCCATTCAGTAGTCTTCTTTTAAATTAGTATTTCAGCAAATATGAGCCCTTCTAAATCTCAATCTGGCACAACTTTTAGAAATCAAGTTTCTGATAAAATTGATCAAAAGTCCTTATCTCTTCCTACATATACCTATCGCAAGAAGAAAGGACATGTTATTTCTGACTGCTACAAACTGAAAAAAATAAGCAACAGAATCAAGACCGACTTATTCCAAATGATCTTATTTCTTAGAGGTCAAGGTCACGGTTATGTATTTAAAACAATATATTTGTTGGGTCTAATAAAACCCCAGTCTGATTTATTATGGAGAATTATGAACCATTCATGTCAAACGGTCCTATATCACTCATGTGTGATTCAGCCAATCCTATCCCTATTAAAATTTTAACGGACACAGAAGCTTCTCAGAGTCTTTTATTATCAGGTACTTTGACTTTTTCTGAGAAGTCTTCTTCTAATGAGAGTGATCTTATTCAGCGGGTACAGTGTGGCTTTGTTTACGTTCCTCTCCATTGTGTAAATTTATCATCAGACTTAGTCTCAGGACCCGTGACAGTCGGAACAGTATCTTCTTTACCCAGTGAGGGCGTTCATTTATTATTAGGCAATGACCTAACTGGAGATGAGGTTGTGGTTAATCCACTTGTAACTGACAAGCCTTCTTTGGATCAGAAAGTCAATCCTATTGAAAATGAATTCCCTGATTTATACCCAGCTTGTGCAGCTACTAGAGCTATGGCAAAGAAAGCTCTTGAGAATGATGTTGATCAGGAAAGTAGCCCTTTAGTTGACACATGTACTGGTCAGGCCTTTGATGAGGTCACTTTTAATTCTCGTATGGATCATTCAAAAGGGATTGATGACAGTGATCCTCTTTTAACTACTCATTCTCTTTATTTTAATTTGGGTGACTAACGACAATCTCTTGTCGTCGAACAGGAAAAAGATCCTGAGATCTCCCGTTTCAAAGGGCCATTAGTGAAACTGAAGTCACAGTAGTACCTTTCATTAAAAATGGGATTCTTATGAGAAAATGGAGACCACCTGAGGTACCTGCTGGTGATGAGTGGTCAGTGAACTATCAAATTGTAGTTCCAAAATCGTACAGACAGGAAATTCTTAGTCTGGCCCATGAAACTCCTTTGGCTGGTCACTTTGGGATTAATAAGACTTATCACAAGATCTTGAATCACTTCTATTGGCAAAAAACATTAAAAGTAATGTTCGTATACTGCAGATTTTGTCACACTTGTCAAATGGTAGGAGAACTCAATCAGATGATACCTAAGGCTCAACTGCAACCTATTCCTGCATTTGATGAACCATTTAGCAGAATAATGGTAGACTGTGTCGGTCCCATACCTAAGACCAAGTCAGGTAACCAATACTTACTGACATAATGTGTGCATCAACAAGATTCCCAAAGGCAATTCCATTGAGGAATATTAACACTAAAACAATAGTAAAAGCTTTGATAAAGTTTTTTACTCAATTTGGCCTTACCAAATCTGTCCAATTTGATCAATGGTCAAATCTTATGTCTGGAATTTTCCAGCAAGTTATGTGCGAATTAGGCATCCAACAATTCAGGTCTTCTGCCTATCACCCTGAGAGCCATGGGGCTTTAGAAAAATGTCATCAAACTTTGAAAAATATGATTCGGTCATAAATTGTTTTGATACGGGTAAAGATTGGGATGAAGGCATTCATTTACTATTGTTTGCTATTAGGGAATCAGGTCAAGAATCTTTAGGATTCAGTCCCTTTGAACTAGTTTTTGGACCATTTAAGTTGTTAAAAGAGAAGCTTCTTTCTAATGAAGATGCCGAAATTAATCTTCTCGATTATGTTTCCAATTTTAAGTAAAAGTAAGTTGTCAAAGGCTTGTGAGGTTGCAAGAACTAATCCACACTCTGTTGAGTCAAAAATGAAATTAAGGTGTGATAAAATTAGAAAGGAAAGGAGTTTTCAGCCTGGTGATAAGAGTTCTGGCTCTCTTGCCCATACCACAAAATCCTCTTCAAGCCAAGTATTATGGTCCTCACACAGTTGAAAAGAAAGTAAATGATTTAAATTATATCATAAATACTCCTGGCAGGCGAAAACAAAAACAACTTTGCCATATAAATATGTTACAGGAGTATACTGAGAGAGACAGCCAGGTTAATCATGCAATTAGTTTAGCTATACCTGTCCCACACACTGAGGATTTAAGCGATGGAATGCAATTGGGCTCTGTTGATAGTAACAAATCCTCGGAATTCAGAAATTATGAATAATCTGGACCAGAAACTTTCACATCTGCAGCAACAAGAAAAGAATAAACTAAAGCAGTTATTACTTGAATATGAGCAATATTTCCAGATGTTCCAAAAAGAACATATAAAATCTACCATGATGCGAAATTGTAAATTCCACACCTGTGAAACAACACCCTTACAGGATGAACCCTCTCAAACAGGAATGCTTGAAAAAAGAAAATCAGTATTTGCTGGAGAATGATTTCATACAGCCGAGTAAAAGTGACTGGAGTTCACCATGTATACTTTTTCCAAAACCAGATAATACTCTCCGCATGTGCATTGATTATAGAAAGGTGAACAGTGTGACTAAAACAGATTTACTTCCATTACCAAGAATAAATGACTGTATTGATCAAATTGGAAATGAAAAGTATGTTACCAAATTTGACCATCTTAAAGATTTTGGCAAATTCCACGGACGGAAAGGGCAAAGGAAACTTTGGCATTTGTGACTCCAGATGGACTTTATCCATATAAAGAGATGCCATTTGGGATGAAAGGTTAGCCTAGTACTTTTCAACATTTAATGAACATGATTAGATCTGGTCTAGATAACTGTGATGCTTACATTGATAATGTCATCATTTACAATGACATCTGGAAAGATCATTTAGCGAAAATTTGGAAATTCTTTGACAGACTCACTGATGCAAATTGGACAATTATTTAACAGTGAGTTTTGCTTTGCTTGTGTAACATTTCTAGGACATATCATGCGACATGGACAAGTTAAACCTATTGATGCTAAGGTCAAGGCTATCTCTGAATTCCCTGTGCCTATCAGTAAAAAGCAACTGATGCGATTTTTTGGTACGGCTGGATACTATCGGAAATTTTGTTCCAATTTTTCTAATATTGCTGAACCCCTGAAAATTTATTGAAGAAACAAACCAAGTTTCATTGGTCTGAAAAATGTCAGGAGGCTTTTGATAAGTTAAAGACCACACTTAAGAGTGCATTGGTTCTTACAGCTCCAAATTTCAGTCAATCATTCAAACTGTCTGTTAATGCAAATGATGTTGGGGTTGGAGCAATATTGACCTGATTGACATTTTTATATTTTTTTAAATTTCATTTTATGTCAACAACTAATACATAGCTAAATTATTCTCTATGTTTATGGGCTTGATATAAGGATCTTTATTAATAGAAGAAGTAAATAATTATGTTGATTTGGGTCATGGTTTTGGAATTTCCATAGTGAATTTTACAGGTTATTGTTTTTGTAAGTAAACAAGGCTCATTAGATCATTCTAGAAGGTTATTTTCCATTAAGTAATGTTTTTTTTTTAGAAAATGCTAATTGTGACCTCAGGTCAAGTAGAGAACTATATATACTGTAACTGTGATGATTTTACCATTCGTGCTTTAACATCTAGCACTTTCAAACTGTATTATGTTGTGATCAGTTTGGGCTGAATTTTATTATCTTTAAATTATTGAATTCAAGTGATTATTTTCTCTGGAAATAAAAAGTGCTCTAATAAAATTCTTGGATAAGACATTCACTGGAATTTATACTGAATTCAAACCTGGTATTACATTTCTGTGATTCAACAAATGACTGTTGACACATCAACGCTTCAATAGCTACCACAGACATGTCATCAACTTCAGTATTGGAATATTTTCTGGACTTTCACTAAATTTTATTAAGGACTTTAAATTACTAGAACTTGCGTGCATAATTCTTGGATTATTTTGGGATTTAATTCGCCATACTGTAAGTTGTTTTTTTCTCATTTTCACTTTTGTATTATAGGGAAATAAATTTATTTGCTAAATTTTACAAAACTTGTTGTCTTTCACTCTTTTCTGTTACTCATTTTAAGAGCATAGACTCATAACACACATAAGTGATTGCTTACGTTTGTGGAGATATGTGTTGTTGATTTTTATCGTAGCTTTAACAACTTTTTTCAGTCATATTGCTATGATGTCTGTAGTATGGCAGTTTATAGTGATGTCTAGCACTGGGGCATCATGCCGCATATATATAGCATGATGTCCCACCCAGTCACATTATCCTGACACCTGGTCAACCAGAACTAACACTAACCTCTTAATGCTGAGTGCCTAGTGAGACAGCTGTCAGTACCATTTTTGTATGTCTTTGATATTACTCGGGTGGGGTTCGAACCCATGACTTCCTGCATCTGAGGAGGACACTCTAACACTAGGCCACTGGAGTGGTCTTGCAGAGATTAAATGGGGCATTCTGGAACTAAAATAAGGGCAAGTTGTTTGGGAAAAAGGACTGGTATGCAAAAAACCTGTCTGGTGCAGGGAAAGAACAGCATGTCTTGTCACCATGGTAAAATGATATGGTGGAAACAATATTTATATATAATGAAACCAATACAATCAAACTGGTGTTATATTGTAACAACCCAGCCATAATCTGAACCAAAGGGCTTTGCTCCCTAGAGATTCCAGCTCACAAAGAGCCTTGATCACTAGAAATCCTTGCCCACAGAGGCCTTATCACTACAAATCCTGTCCACAAAGGGCCTTATCACTAGAAATTTGCCCTGCTCATAAAGGGTTTTGATCACCAGAAAATTGCTGATTTGGGCCTACTTAAGTTGGAAAACCAAAGATATTCAGTGGCCATGACTCCTGTAAATGAAGATGTGGAATGCTTGGCCTCCTTCTTGGATTTATCAATAAAAGCAACATCCTATGTAAAGCATGAAGTTGTTTAGAAATGGCCATAACTCATAAACAACACATCTAGGTCTATGAAACAATATGCAAATCAAACTGCAACAAGGGCCATAACTCATAAACATCACATTTAGGTCTATGAAACAATATGCAAATCAAACTGCAACAAGGGCCATAACTCATAAACAACACATCGAGGTCTATGAAACAATATGCAAATCAAACTGCAACAAGGGCCATAACTCATAAACAACACATCTAGGTCTATGAAACAATATGCAAATCAAACTGCAACATGGGCCATAACTCATAAACAACACATCTAGGTCTATGAAACAATATGCAATCAAACTGCAACAAGGGCCATAACTCTACAAAACAAAATGGAAATAAAATACTAATGGAAAACATGCAATAACCCCACTAAAACTGGACAAAAAATGTGAATGGATAGACAGGTAGACAAAGTGATGGACAGAAAGACAGACAAAAGGTCATTACCAAAGGGCTTAGCATCATGATTCAAGGGCTTAAATAGAGGGACAAGTATATTGGATTTATGTGCACAAAATATTTGCCTGACCTGCATCTCCAAAAAGATAGGACATGACTGTTTTGAATTCTTTATTATCAGTGAGGTCATCCAAAGTCTGCTTAATGCTCTTCTTATGATACTTCCAGTACTTGGAGAACATCAGTCCATAAATGCCTGTCTTGGCCAGGATTCGGACAAGAGGCTTTGGCATGAATTTGGCAGCCATAGCTCCAACGAAAGCACCTTTGTTATCCTGTAATAATATCATGACAAAAGAAGATGTAAATATTCTATTAAGCAGATCTGACATTAGGTCTGGTTGTGTACTTGTAAAATATATATGGTATCCAGGGAAGGTAATTTCAAATTTAAGTATTCATCCATATATACATTTACAATAAGATTTTCATTATCATTCAGCGTAATCTAAATACCCTTGCTGATTATTTTCTTTTTATTGCCCTCCCTGGGAACTAGGTATGCTTATATGGACAGTTCACAATTAAATATTGGTTACTACCTGAATCATCAATGTTACAGTATATACTAACATACACATTGGGTCCAGCCACAAACAATATATACTCTCATCAGGGTCTATGTTGTTTGCTCTGCTGATTACTACTAATAAATAATTCAGAGCCAGATCTGCAAATGCATTATGTGATGGCAGATCAAGTTTTTGCAGTTGAACCCAACTTAAACGTCCCTGGTATCTACTGAGACTAACATGTATAAGTCCATGGTATCATGAATATGTCATACAACATATTCACATTGATGAAATGGTTTTTGCTAGATACTGTTTTGGGCAACAGAAAGAAGATTAAAATAAAATGATAACGGACTTGTAGGGTGAGAGGCTTGTTGCTGCATAAATAAGAGAAACCCTGGTTTGTAACATTTCTTTGAGATGTCATCAAAAGCGTTGACAAAATCTTATCTACACCCTAATAAATCCAACTTAATTGGTACATTTGCGTAACCACAAAATGTCAGCATCATATTAAAAAGTATACCAAACACACTGCTGCTAAAATGTACAATAAGTTTTTAATGTCAGGAAAAAATGTACAAAGATGTAGTATCTAACCTATTGTACTATAAATGTTCAGGAAACCATCATGAAATCTTCATGACTTTGTATAATGTGTGTTTGTGTGTGTTTGAGAGAGAGAGAGAGAGAGAGAGAGAGAATGATCTCCCTGAACTCTGATGCAACAAATCAGGTTGTAGCATTGACCAAGCACTGTCAAATATAAAGTTCTATACATACTTGCTTATAAGTGGAGTCCAACTGCACACTGCACAGAACAAGATCAACCATTGCATAATGCACCAGCAGATCTGGGTCTTTGCAGCTTGTTAGGCATAATAAGTAGAACAAAGACCCTGATCTGCCAGTGCATTATGCAAAGGCAGATCTGGGTGTCACAGAATAAGGCGAGAAATAACTTGGTTTTGCCTTAGATCTATTTTTGACCATTATTCGTTGTACATGCGTACAACGTTACTTGGGGTGAATAATTGTTTCTCCAGGTAAGCGACTGTACAAGCATGTATCTCTTTGGAATCTACATGCGACGAGAGTCACAAAAAGCAGGAGTATTTTACCCTGACTATTATTCACTCTCCTATGGATTTAAGGTTGATTCTATTTCAAACTGACACATTGGTCATTTGGATCTTGTCGAGGAGTGTACATTCTCCATTTTTGTCTACAGCCATAGGGGTAAGTGTTACATTTTTATTTGATATGTGAAGCATATTCAGTTTTAATGTCGCAGTGTGAAATGTTGTCTTTACCACTATGCAGATTTGAAACGAACTTTTGAATTGTTACAAGTTCCTATTAAGCCTTTAAGTTAGTAGCATGTATCTATAGAATGTAATTATGTACCTTTCATTATGACCAGTTTGGTTTCATTATTGTAGCTGTGTATGTGGATGCATAGCGGTGGAGCTGTGTATGTGGATGCATAGCGGTGGAGCTGTGTATGTGGATGCATAGCGGTGTAGCTGTGTGTGGATGCATAGATGTATAGCTGTGTAGCTGTGCGTATGTGTATGCAGATACATCAGACTGACGGCCAGGCTGTCTTTATGTCTGTATATGGTAGAATCAAGTCCATACAAGGAAGGAACTGCATGATGTATAAACTTGTGCACATGGTGGATCCATGAAGGGTGGATGGGGGCCAAAACAAGTGAGCCGACCCAGGAATTCCAGAGAACTGTGTGGTTTTGACAAATGGACTCATAAACCAAGTCAAATGGTTTCGGATGCAAGTTTTTACAAATAGTTATCGTATGACTGAGTCACGAGTCATTGTTTGGTGCAATCTTTGTATTGTTTAACATTGAAAGTATTTGTTTCAATTGATGATGTTTTTGAATACAATTGAGTTATGTTATCATCACATGAGATTATTTGAGTCTCGTTTACATTCCAGGAGATTATGTGAATCTCGATTTCATTTACATTACATGAGATTATGTGAATCTCAATCTTGGTTACAGTACGTGAGATTATGTGAATCTCACTTTCATTTTGAATATTTGCATTTCACTTTCATTTATGTTTTTCATTTGGGAATGTGTTAGTAATTGAATGAGTCATGTGTTTGGAGCGTGAAAGAATCACTACATCATTCATCACACTGTGTGTTGTTCATTTAGTCCAAGAAGAAAAGCCCACTCGGTTTCAATTCTGTTACACTGGGTCTATGCTGTTTGCAGCTGGACTTGACTTAAAAGTAACTATATATATGGTACTGCCAGAGTTTAATATTGATCTGTATTGTGTAGAGGAAATGATATGAACTGAAATATGCATACAAAGTGGAAATGATATGTAACAAAACAGACATTAAGTGGAAATGACATGTACTGAAAAACAGCACTACAAAGTGGATATATGTACTGAAATAACCATACATAGTGGGAATGATATTAA
This sequence comes from Megalonaias nervosa, assembly GCA_016617855.1. Classification (NCBI taxonomy): domain Eukaryota; kingdom Metazoa; phylum Mollusca; class Bivalvia; order Unionida; family Unionidae; genus Megalonaias; species Megalonaias nervosa. The sequence goes on from JAECUM010029961.1 coordinate 27,840, forward strand.
CTGAAATACCCATACAAAGTGGAAATGATATGTAACAAACTAGACATACTAAGTGGAAATGATATGTACTGAAATAGCCATACAAAGTGGAAATGATATTTACTGATTCAGTAGACATATAAAGTGGATATATGTACTGAAATACCCATACAAAGTGGAAATGATATGTAACAAAATAGACATACTAAGTGAAATGATATGTACTGAAATTGCCATAAAAAGTGAAAATGATAGGTAACAAAGTAGACATATCAAGTGGAAAAGATATGTACTGAAATAGCACTACAAAGTGGATTTATGTACTGAAATACCCATACAAAGTGGAAATTATATGTAACAAAACAGACATACTAAGTGGAAATGATATGTTCTAAAATAGCCATACAAAGTGGAAATGATATTTACTGAAGTAGACATTTAAAATTAATATATGTACTGAAATACCCATACAAAGTGGAAATGATATGTAACAAAATAGACATACTAAGTGGAAATTATATGTACTGAATTTGCCATAAAAAGTGGAAATGATATACCCATACAAAGTGGAAGTGATATTTACTGAAACAGCCGTACCCCAAAATATTAAAGCCAAAGTAACAGATGTATACAGTCCTTTTCTTTTACATGTTGAATCTCAATGCCCCATAATACCTTTCCTTATTTTATAAGAAGAAAAATCTCATCTTCCTTTCTTTTGAAAATTAGTAACTATTAAGTTTAGATAACTTTCATATCCAAAAAGTAACATAGGTGTACAACTTATGCAATGATTGTTTTTACATACCAAAGGGAAATAAAAATGAAGTGTTTACTAACAGGATAACTGTTTCACTTAGGCATTATTTCCTGTTTATTCCTCACATCTGAAGCTTCAATTGACATTGATACAGAAAATTAACATGAGAGAGAGATATTTGTCCAATAAATCACCTATTTTATCTTTATCTGAGATACTATTAACATTTATATTGCATATTTGAAACCCAAAAATAAAAAATCATCATAACTATGAAGAAAAGCTGAATAACTGAGGAACATGAAAGACACAGACAATTACTTGCATTTACCTGTGCTATATGCATACTGTCAATTATGAAAATATTATTTGCAGAATATGATGAATTTAATGTGTTCATAAAACTTTAATGACAAGAAAACAGACTAGACACTGATCATACATTAAACTTTGGCCAAATTAAAAACTTGCTAAATAAAATTAATCAAAGAAAGAAACAAGCTATGCTTTACCATGGTACACCACAAAGCGGGGGAGGGGCAGGGGCATGGAGTAGCACCCTTCGAATATCAGCTTAGTTCATATTTTGCAGTGACTTTAAATTTATAATCAAGCATGCCCTTGGAAATGACAATAACTAGGTGTTCCATACATTTAAAGTGATTTAACAGTAGCTTTGGAAATAGCAACAGAACTAAATGAATCACCAGCCAGTCTCATCAAGCACTGTGAAAACTGTTGTGTGTACCAAACTGTACCAAGAAAAATACATTTTTCGAGAACTAAAATCAAGTGACAAAAATAAATATGAATTGAAACAAAACCATCATCAGCTAATTATGAGTAGATACAAAATCAATTGACAGCTGCAAATTCTAAATGAGATCAGATAATTGAAATCAAAACATTTGCTGTGAGTTTAATTACTTCTAACTTCTTTTTATTTCCTTAAGTTCATTTAGAAGCCAGTTCACTGATCAAAATTTGTAAAATATTCTATTAGTTTGATGTCCTGTTCTGATACATGTATGACAGTAACATTCAACATGGGTGTTGCACATGGCACACACATTCCTAATTGCCTGATTAGGCACTGAATAGACTGTCTTATAAAAAATGCAAAGCACCAAAATGATCAGGATAAAGAATAGACTAAAAGCTATACCCAGCTGAACAAAATATATCCTGATGCCAGAACACTATAATAAAAAATTGGCTCACAGTTCATAATTCAGGTCAGTTGGTAAAAGGCAAACTGAAATTTTATTTTCAATTTAGGCATTATTATTACTGTTATTATTATTATTATTATTATTATTATTGATTAAATTTGCACATTTTAGTGTAAATTTCTAATACAGTTCATATCTCTTCATTACCTGCATAATCTGCATGAATTTGTGGATGGCTTCTTTCTCGCTTGGAAACAGTTTTTCAAGTGTCTGGATGTACTTGTCTTTCCCAGCAACCATTGGAAAATGTTTGGCTTTTGTAGGATGTCCCAGAACAACCTGGAGACCAAAGGAAAGCACTTTAAAAACAAGATTTCTGGATAATGTTATTTGACAATGTTGCCTACTCTATTATAACATGGTTTAACACTGTGTCTCATCTTTTTCGGAGTTATTTATCTAGTAACCTTATGACTGAATCTGTCTTTGGTTTATATGATTTGTCTCACCTTTCTTGGAGTTATTTTCAGAATTCTGGGCATGCTACAAATTTTAGCACTGAGTCAGCAATGCCTCTGATGACAAACGAAGAAACCACACTCACCATATCCCATATTTTTCTTCAACGAAGGGATGACAAAAAATAGCTACAAGTAAAAGGCCAAGTTCATGTAATGAATTTAATCAAGTCTGATGACAGCACATAAGACAATGTAAGAGATTTTGTTTACAATGCAGGAGCTTAATGATCACTGAATCAGGATAAATAGGTCACTGTGTCCAATTGCCAGTTGCATGCTGTGTTCCTCATGAGGAATGTACCTCAACCAAACTTTCATGACAGTATTTGGGACTGCCCTTGTTTCAGACAAACTGAGAAAAATACAAAAACCAATGTTAACACGGTTTGAAACAAAATTGACATGAACACTGCAGTCTGAAAAATGATACCAACATGAATCCCATACTCTACAGCCGAGTCAAAGACTTGGTAATGTAATTATCTTTGAAATAATTCAGTTAAACAAATCTTTCTAGTCATGCAACTGTATTGCCAAGTCTTATGTTGATTGAAAACATAGTTAAATGACTATGTCTTACATTATTTGAAAAAAATGAATTGAATTTGATGGCTTGGTGGTCTATTTATCATGTTATTTAGAACTACAGTAGAACTTTGATTATCCTGCACCCAATTAACCGTCAGTTTAAGTTAACCATCAGGGCACTGTACGTCAAAATATTAAAAACAGATACATGTACATATGTAGATATTATGATTTTTTTCATGACCTGGTCTGTTGTTTAATACTTTTAATGTACATATTTTATTATCCGTCTATTCTCATATCCATTATGGTCTCAGTCACGCACCCTGACAGATAATCAAAGTTCTACTGTAAAACAAAACAAATACATTTCTCCATTGGCTTCTTTATTATGAATCTTTTTCTCCCTCTCTCTCTGACATCCAGTACACCATATACAATCACTAAAAGTCAAGCCCAACTGCAAACACCCAGATCTGCTATCGCATAATGTGCCAGCAAAATATGGGGACCAATGCAGTTAGTTAGGAGTAGTCATTAGAATGAACAATACAGACCCTGATTTGCCAGTGTATTATGCAATGGCAGAGCTAGATCAATATTGTCACTTGTCTATGCCATAAGCTATTCTGCTAACAAGCCGAGCCTACAGGATTATTTAATCTATCATGTTGAATTTTGGCTTAACATACCTGAAAACCAAAAAGTCTGGTCCATGCAAATGTTTTAGTCTCCTGTTAAGTAAGACTTACTGTATCATAAGCTTCATCCATGGGGACCCATACCACTTGTCCTTCAGTTATTTGATCAACCAGTATACGAGTTTCATTTCCTTCCATCATCTTTCCAACATAATGAATTCCTGTAAGACAATCAAAACATACTAGCACACTGTATGCTTATGTTAAATTAATTCCTTTTCAGTTTAAATTAAATTTCTAGGAAATGCAGCATTCTCTCCCGAATCCAACTTTAAACTGACACTAGAAAGAATAACAGAATCACAAAAATATCCTTGAATCAAAATATTCAAGAGGGCTATCACCCTGTTCAAAATAACAGACAAAGCTTAAATAAAAACAAATATATCTTTAATTCAAATGTTTTATGAGATAGTCTCAAAATTTTCAAGCTAGAATGGGGCTGTAATGGACAATTTTCGTTGTGTAAATATGAAATCAACTGATAATGCACATAACTCATCAAAAGTAAAGCCAAAGAAAAGAAGAGGATGAACACCAAAAATACATTTCTATGTCTAGGAGACAGTGTTCATACCAAATTACACAGAATATGCTGAATGGTTCCTCATCCAAAATAAAGATATAAAATGGATTGACAAGCTCATAACTCTGTCAAAAGTAAAACTGAAAAGACATGCTTACATTACCAGTAGAAGACAGTGTTCACATCAAATTGCATTAAATTATTTTTAACGATTTTAGAGCTATGCTGGCTATAACAACCTCTGTTTAGTGATTCAGGTGATATCGAACTGATGGATAAGGTCCATAACTCTGTCAAAAATGAAGCAGAGCACCAAAAAAGCTACAAGACACATATCAGTATTGCATCAGGATATGTTTGAATAGTTCCTCAGCAATGCCGATTTCAAGATGCCACTAAAAGTGGTATAAAAATGGAGTGCGAATGAAGAAAATAAAACATCTTACGAAGGCAAATGTTCATGTATAAGCCAGCTCATCTATCAAATATCAGTGAGTTGTCCTAGGGTTACAAGCAGTTGAATGAGGACAAAAAAAATCGAAAGAAAAGGTGATTAGTATAGGCAGGGATTCCGCTAATGGATGCACTGGCATATTAGATGCTCAAATTTCCAAACCAAGCATCTCAATTTGTGAGGGCAGACATCCTAATGATTTCCAAAATTTCCACCTGTATTCCAAAATGAACACAGTTCAACACATCAATAAATACATAGCTTGGGGTAAAACTTGTTTTCCACTGAATTATCAAGGTGTTCTAAAATTATTAGTAACTCATCAGTAGATGTTAACAGAAACAATTACTTGATCTAGCCATCACCTCAGAAACACTCCATGAAGGCCTGGTGCAAATATGGTAACTTGAGCATGACCACTCATGATGTCAGATTTCTTGATGTTGAATGCACAAAACTTAAACAATTAACTTCTGTAATCCTCTTTTATTATAAATATGTTGTTTGCCAATCAGTTTACACAATAATGGCTCAATATAGTTTCAGCTACTTTATTAGTATCAGCAGTGAGCTGAATTTTTGCCAAGTTAACAAATGGACTATAAAAACTTAGACAAAACAAATTCTAAAAAAGTCTCCCAAATGTTCTAAAAGCATTGATTTTCAAAGCACATGGTTAGAATACTGTTATTGGATGTAAATAGATACCCCAAGATGATATTCTGCAAAACTTGCCATGCCTCAAAAATATCAAATGCGTCTGCTAAAGATTGTATGTGAAAGAGTGTGTGTTTGATTATTCAGTCATATCACTGTGATGTCTGCAGTGTGGCAGTTTATAGAGATGTCTAGGAATGGGGCATCATGCCACAGACATGAAGCATCATGTCCCACCCAGTCACATTATCCTGACACCAGATTGACCAGTCCTAACACTAACCTCTTCATGCTGAGCATCAAGCATGGCAGCTGCAAGAACCATTTTTTATAAGTCTTTGGTATGACTTAGCCAGGGTTCAAACCCACAACCTCCTGTATCCAAGGCAGACACTCTAACCACTTAGGCCAATGGAGCATTCCGACATAATTATGTCATGCTTTATGTAGTACATTATCACATAGAATATATATCACTGATTCCCTTTGCAGATCATAAGCACTATCAGTGTCCTAATTTTGAGTTGACCTGAAATGAAAGTTTGTCATATTTTTGTTTAATTACTACTTTTTTTAAATTGAGGTATACTTGTACTTTTCAAATCTAAAGTGGTTACATAATTATGATTTCTGTGCATGAATGTCACCTTATGAAGTGCATCATGTACTGGTCATGTAAGCTTTATATGAAAAAGATTACATGTTTGTGCATTCTGAATCAAGGATAAATAATGTACTGTACATCACTTCATTCCTTATGTATTTAATTAGGTGTCATACAACGTATCTCTCTCTCCACTCATGATCACTCACTATAAAAATTTCTGTACTTGCTTAAATCTTAACTTATCTACCTTCATTGTACAAACAAAACTACACATGAATTATCTACTAAATCTCTAATCCCTTCAAGACTCTTAAAAATACAAAAGATCTACTAATATGTTTACACATAAGAAATTGGGGACTTCAAAATTAAAGCCATTGGTTTCCAAAAATGATACACTGGAAGTCCTGCATTTCTGATTAAAAGAATTAGTAGGGTCACAGTAAAGGACCTCTGCATCTTGAATGTGTCCTTGAGAACTCTAAACATGAACTCTACCAATATCATCAAGTTGGGCATGATTAGCTTTAACCTCATCACTGGAGAGTAAAATTAATATGGAATACAATCAATGCTGACAGGGTTGTTTTTAAAACAATGGCCACTTTTAAGTACAGGTTTCAGATTGTAAACATGCACTGTATTCCTATAATTGTTTAGGCTTTTTACTATGTTTATTACACAACTGCAGCCTAGGTATGACAAATTTCAAGTCCAACATGAAAATTATGCAAATCATCTGACAATGCCATAGAGTTAACCAGAGCACATGCTCTGCACTTTGCTTTGTCAACCATTGCTTTAAGTATAAAACAACTAACCATTTTATTTGTATAATTCAGGTTACACCTGTGTCTTGACTCTGGTGACTATATTTTTACAGGGTATTTTAATAATTTTTCACAGGGACAGCCAAAAATATCGTTTTAGCCATAGTTCCACATTACATTCTTTTACAAGAAAATTAAGCTTTAAAACTAATTATAATATGGTTGTAATATGAGTGTTGCAAATAAGATAATGCTTTGATCTCTGCCTCTTGCCATTTGAAACATTTTTATTAGAAGAGATACACACTGAAACCAAGTACTTTTCAGTAGATATTTATATCAGCTTATGTTAACAATGAGCACTATCCAGGGTTGGAGGGTAAGATGGGATATTTCCACTTTTTCTTCAATATCGTATTCTATTAACTGTACATTTAACAAAACCCAACTACATGTACTGGTCCATGTACTTACAGGTACTTATTAAATTTAATTTGTACCATTCCAACTTTACTAACATAACATTTTATAAAACAAATTCAAAACTTGTACACATACACAAGATCTCTAGGTCCCTATTAATATATATATATATATATATATATATATATATATATATATATATATATATATATATATGACTGATGAAATCTATGGAGGATGAAAATAATTTCTACAGAAAGATTTCATTTTAATGGAGAACCATAAATGCATGCATGTAATATTGTACAAGTAATCAGAGACAACTTTGCCTTTTGTATGCTATATAATTAACAGGGTAAATAGCAAGTCCCTGATGTATCATTTTGAAGAAATTAGATTATGTACTCACATTTTCAAAATCCTCAAAAAAACAAACATGATTTAGTCATTACTGATTTAATATAATAACTGATGGACTAAGAAAAACCTGTTACATTAACCTGTATCAAATGCAAATCCTTTATCCACAAAGGTGTGACAGCAACCACCTGCCTGATCATGTTGCTCCAGCACTAAAACTTTCTTCCCTGCTCTTGCAAGAAGTACAGCTGTTGTCAATCCACCGATTCCACTTCCTATAATTACTGCATCTAGGTTCTCTGGCACTTTGTTTGGCTTGAACCCTTGAAAACAGTAGAACAAAGTCTTTAATCCTTTAAAACAGAAAACAAGAGTCCCTCTAAGGGACTACCACTCAACTGGGTGATACGAATTTCCAGGAATTCAAGATAAGACCATTTCTTCCTTCAACTTTCATGTGTTGAAACCATCTCTGAAATTCTTTCACAGTAACAAGATTTTCAAATTAGTTGCTGTGTTACACATATTGGATTTCAGCTTGACTCCGTCTTAATTTAGGATAAAGTAGACATAATTAGAAGTCTTTTGTTGAAAACTCCATGTCATAATGATCATCCATTCTGGGGAAGTAGTAACTAGATTTTAAGACAGATGTGGCAGCCATACTGGATGCATGACTGGTACCATTTTCATTCAGGAGCAACTTAACATCGTAAGACATATTTTGTGGAAAACCACATGCTAATATAACCATCTATGTAGGGGGAGTTACAATAAAAGATTTTCAAGATGGCCACTGTGGTAGCCATACTGAACATCACATTCGCACTAATTTCATTTAGGTCCAAGCAGACATCACAAGAAGTCTTTTAGTCAAAACCCCTTGCTGATATGATCATCCATGACTGGCACACCATTTTCATTCAGGAGCAACTGGTCATCATAAAATGTTTTTTAATGACAACCCAATGTTTATATGGATAGATTGAGAAGTAGTAGCAATAACAAGATTTTCAAGAAGGCTGCAGTGGCAGCTATATTAGATGTGAGATCGGTACCGTTTTTTCCTTTATGTCCAAGAAGACATCACAAGAAGTCTTTTAGTCAAAACCCCATGTCAATATTATCTTCCATTCAAGTGGAGTAGTAATAACAACATTCTGAAGATGGGTGCATTGGCAGATGGACTGAACATTATATCAGCACCATTTTCAAACAGGAAAAACAATACATCATAAGAAGTCTTTAAGTGAAACCCTAAGTTGATCATATGACCATCCAGGTAGAAGGAGTAGTGATAACAAAATTTTTAAGATGGCCATTATGGTAACCATATTGGATATCCGAGCAGCAACCTTTTCATTTAGGACCAACCATACCATGGGATGAATGCATAGATAAAGTTTCAAGGCAATGTTCAGACAGTTAAGGAGGAGTAGTGATAACAAACTTGTGCTAATGGACAGACATAAGACAGATGATGTAAGGACAATGGACAACAGACCATCCCATAAGCTCTTTTGATGTATGACCAGAAGCGCTAAAAACTGATGTAAAATTTGATATTTTAAAAATTCCATCATGTCACTCAGCAAATAACAATAAAGAAAAAAGATTAATAGATTTTAATGTTTAGAG
>JAECUM010029963.1:0-17219 GCA_016617855.1 Megalonaias nervosa
CTACATTGTGCACTAGACTAAACGATCTGGGACTACATTCATCATTCCATAACTGTAAATGGAAGCGAAAAAAGAAGCGTTGTTTCAAAGCTGGCCGGCGTGGAACAGGAAGAAGAATTCCAGTTATCTCCCTTTCGCCCTTTCCGGCGCAGAAATTTAAAAATTCGGCCGTTAACCTAATCCAAATTCCAATTAAATCGTCAACCTTTGTGTCAGCTATCGAAGAGATACCACTGTGTCAAGGAACACATGTACACCACTTCCAGCTACCTTTTCTCTAGTCGACCTTCCGGACCTGTTTGCAAATTCTTCCGTGACAAAGTACAAACCATCAGTTGACTATTCGTCACCATACAGTTGCAATACAGAATTTCAGCGGCAACCGTTAGTAGCAGTTGAACCTGTCTCTATGGATTTAGTACGTACAATCGTGATGAAGAATGCACCAAAGTCATGTGAACTGGATCCAATTCCGACGTCACTGCTGCTAGAGTGCTTGGATCCAATATTGCCTTCACTAACTGATATTATTAATACCTCTCTCTCATCTGAGGAATTCTCATCATTTTACAAAACTGCCATTGTAAAGCCTCTGCTGAAGAAACCAACACTCGACCATAATGATTTAAAGAACTACCGCACAGTTTCTAATCTCCCATTCATGTCAAAAATCTTAGAAAAAGTTGTTCTATCTCAACTTGTATCTCATCTGAATTCAAACAGTCTTTTTAGCAATGTACAGTCTGCATATCGCCCTTGCCACAGTACTGAAACTACTCTTCTGAAAGTAGTCGATGACCTTCTCTCTGCTTTGGATAGCGGAAAGATTACAGCCCTCACTCTCCTTGACTTGTCTGCAACATTTGACACTATAGACCATGATATATTACTTCACCGTCTCCAGCATGTATTTGGCATTCATGATACGGCCTTACTATGGTTCAAGTCCTACTTGGTCAACAGGACACAAATTGTGTCCGCAAATGGAAAACACTCCATCCCAGTTGATCTATGTTGTGGTGTTCCACAGGAGTCTGTTCTTGGACCTGTTCTCTTCATTCTATACACTCAGCCACTCTCAAGTGTCATAGATCATCATCCAGTGTCTCACCAATTGTATGCTGGTGACACCCAAATATACAAATCTAGCCATCCAGCTGAAGTTGAAGCTACCATCCAAGGCGTAGAGAGGTGCATTTCCGATGTGAAATCATGGATGACATGTAAAAAGCTGCAGATGAATGATGATAAAACTGAAGCCATTCTGATTACAACACAAAGACTTTCTCATTCACATCTCATTCACATCCTTTACCTTAGAGAATAAATATCAGCAACACCAACATTAAATTCACACAGTCAGTACGAAACCTCGGTGTCACTTTTGACAGTACTCTCTCACTGCATCAACATGTCATGAACATATGCAAGGCTGCATATCTTGAGCTGAGACGAATCAGCTCCATTCGCAAGTATCTTTCAGTTGATGCCACTAAAACACTTGTGTGTTCCTCAGTACTTTCAAGACTGGACTATTGTAACTCAATTCTGTCTGGTTCGTCTCAATATCTACTTCAGAAACTTCAAAAAGTTCAAAATACAGCTGCTCGGATCGTCCTTAGAGTACCACGATCAGAGCACGCCTCTCCCCTGCTCTATACCCTACACTAGCTATCCATACGATCCAGAATTAAACACAAAATTTGTTCTCTGTGCTACGTTTCACTGACGGGCTCCAGTCCAACATACCTATCTGACCTCACCCATGTGTACCTGCAAGATGCTTACGCTCCTCTTCTGACACTCGTATTCTCATTATTCCCACTATGGAGATGAAATTATACGGACAACGCTCTTTTGCATACCAGGGCCCAGCAACGTGGAACGAATTGCCCACTGCACTTAGACACAAAGACACAATGATCTCATTCAAGAGCGCTCTTAAAACTCGCCTATTTCAACTGCAAGAACAGACTTAAAGACCTAATAATGATTCCTTGCCTTAAATATTTACAGCATATTTTCTGTTTCTAATTTCGTGGTGTTTGTTTTTATTTTTGCAATCATATCATTATATATGTTTTTTTTTTTAAGTGTTGTCAAATGTTGTAAAGCGCTTACAGCTTCTAAAGATTAGGTGCTATACAAAGTCCTCATTATTATTATTATTATTATTATTATTATTATTATTATTATTTTGTATTAGACGTGGAATACAACGTTACCGACTAACGGAAGTTCAGGTCTTCCGAGAAGAAAGAGCGAAGGAGTGTTGCGTTGATTAATGAAATTATTCAAGCTGTATAATTGCTTTCTGCCTGCACCTCCAGTGCATCAAGGAGATTTATAAGTTAATATTCACTAGCCCCTTCTTTTAATTTCAAAATTGCACGTCTTAAGGAAATACATTCACCATGTAAATTTTATTTATAAATGAAAATGATCTACTAAGAAAACACAGTCTAAACCAAGCTTTAGTTAACGTTATTAACGGTGATAAGTCCTGTAAACAACATTGAAACTATATCTTTTTGGATATAGATGAACAGCACCAACTGTAAATAATAGTGTTGAACGAATAACGTACGGCTGTTTCTGTTAGATTTTATTAAACATTGTAGATTCACAGAGATACATACTAAATAAATTAAATATCAGGTATTTCTAACAGCAGTGAACAATAAAATTGTGCAGTATTTAGTATAAAGTTATTGTACGTACATTACCCCAAAAAGCAATTTTTCGCCATTTACATCGGTGACGTCCCATACGTAGAACTAATTATCAGACTGGTTTCTCTGAACAACAGTGATTGCACTGAGATTAAGCAAACGACGATCCCCTGTGGAACTTACCAGATAGATTAAATAGAAATAAAAAAAGTAGATCGGACAGGCATCGATATATATTTATGTTGTGTTGACCTCATTAATTTCTGACCCATAGCAGAATACGATCTGATATCTGTGTCCGTCATACCTCCGGTATATCAAAAATTTCATTTTGGAACGGTGTAGGAACTGACCGACTAGCGAACGGACTGACGGACGTAGAAAGAGGCACTTGCCAACTTATGGCATTGTGGGCTCCAGCACGTTTTAGGTTGGGCTTTTTGTTGATATCTGATGTTTTTTAATGCATCAATGAAAGATAAACGTAGAAACTAATGCCCCTGTCATTAAGGGTTTTCTGCCAATGAATGTATACAAAATTTGTACGTTGATTTCTATGTCTTTCATTATTTACCAATAATTATTTTTTTAGCCAATTTGCTTCCCTTGCAGGCGTATACAAATGTTGCTCTTTTTTGTATAGGTTTAGATTTTGTTACTATTCTACTTTTCCTAATATTTGTTTCGCAGCCGTCCATCATATTTGTTTTGTACAATTCTATTATTTGCATTTTATATGTAGCAAGTGTTTTGTCTTGTTTCTTGTTATTATCATGTAGAGTTTTTGTTCAAAATATAATGCACACGCTTTTAGACTTGTTGAGGAGAACCATTTATTATGTCTATATACAAATAAAGAAGTAAACATTCGGGTTACTCGGATGTGTCGATGCTTGTGGAGGTAACAAAACAAACAAAGCATGTCCTGTATAGTTTTAATCACTAAAAATGTCATTTATCTATCAACTAAGCTGGATACGAAGTGTAAAGGATAGTTCTGACCCGTTAAATCAAACCGGGCACATTAATTTGTTTTGACTAATCAAAAAGAAGGCATTAAATTCACTGAGTAGATCTCCACCACATTTGCACACAAACAAACGACCCACCCTTGAATACTTTCTTATTAGATTGCAAAGGAATTTGAAAGATTACACAAACAATCACTGAAACTTTATCGGAAAAATGGTTCGCCGTTGTGCCTGGGTCACATGCAAAGCAGACTATCGATATTCCTGAACGGATTCGGCGGTGGTGGGTGGGTAGTGTTCGTGAATTTTCCCAAACCAACTATTCAACATGGAAAAATGTGTGCCTTGGAAGCAAGTAATTCATAATAAACAAGTTTCATATATAAACACACAAATTCTTTAAAATAATAACATTATTTGTTTAGCTCGTTAAATTGTGAATACAGTTTTATGCCAATTGCATGCTTATGTTCCAACTGTATTCCAGTCAAAATATGGCATGCAGTTAAATTTGGAATACTGTAATCCTGAGTCATACTTGATTAGTGTTGATTTTGTTCAAAGTTTCGAAATTGAGGATTTACTTTTAATTGGTGTCAAGTTGCTAAAAAATTGGGAGTTTTTTTTGTCGATTCTCTGATGGTCTGGCAACAACTACATTGTCTATCGGCATTGTATTTTAGCTCTCCTAGGTAGTGCAGGCACATGCCATTGCTGTGGCATACTTGAACAACTTTGCTTGTCAGGTACCTTCTTAAATTTAGGAAGTTTGAAACCTCTTTGTGAATGCAAATTTCGCCTGATTTTCATCATGGAAAATCCTTATTTCACGAATATATCCTTGTGTCTAGTATACTTCAAGCCTTTCCATAGCACACGATCGGAAAGATTCTTGCAATCAGGTAGTCTCGTTTCAGAAATATTTTTGGGAATATTACTGAATGAATATGTTGCTGATGTTACTGGATTCATCACTTTAGCTTGTGAGCCGGAGGAACAGTAACTAAGTGGGAGAAGCCTATGTATGTATGCATGTATGTATGCATATATGTATGTATGTATGTATGTATGTATGTATGTATGATTCGTTCATTTTTCTTTCTTTCTGTGCGCCTAACTATCTGCATTTGTAAATATTACTTTTCTCGTTATATTTTATTCTCTATCATATATTTTTGTCAAGTGAACTAAGCACAAAAAAGAGCAGACCTGACTCTAAAGTTGCTCTTGGAATCCACGTGCTTGGGCTTGTACTATTTACACAGAGATGATAACGTGATAAAATGTTACAACCTTAAATACCAATCTACAGTGTACCAAGAAATCTATGCCAGGGCTTCTCTATAGACTCCGTCAACGTAAATATCTAACAGTTTGCAATTATGTTTCCAGGAAATTCTCTTTGCCGCCCCAAACCTAATGTAGGCTCCTTTCCCAAGATCGGTTGCTGACACGACTCACACACGTGGCTCCACGTGTCCTCGGACCCCGTTAAGATCCTTCAGAACTTGTTATGTGAATGACAACTGGGATAATCTTGTAAATCACGGGGGTATTATCTGTCTTGCCAGGTATGACTCGCGTCAAAGTACAAAACGATAAGTACATTGCATTTAACAACGCATCGCAGATCTATAAGTTTGTTACCCAATGTTTAATGCATACCAGTGGTATACAAAGCACGTTCGTCAAGCACTCCATCTTTAAGTGCAGATAGTTGAATGGTGTTTCGTTAGCCCACGCCTAATATCGTTGCATTCATGGATCCTTAGCAACCATCTTTGGAGGAAATTTCCTAGGTTTTATGAGAGGAGGAAAACGAGTGATATTCCTATCCTATTAATTGTTCATAAACTAGGAGACAATCCGCGTCCTTGCTCCCTCCAAATATTTTTTCGCTGTTTCAGATTTTGAATCTTTTTCTCTCTTTCTTTACATCTAAAAGAATGTATCGTTAGTTACAATAGAAAATATTCCTTTTCATATTTTCAGATTTTTGATGAGTCTGTGGCTTAGTGATTAAACTATTGGACCCATAGTCAAACAAGACCGATTTCAATTTGTACCATCTGATTAGGCAGGAGTGGCTACCGTCCTTTGTCCTTGGGCAGGTCACCTTGCCTCAGCATGATATAATCTTCCAGGTTGTAAATCACACACACACACACGCACCCCCCCCACTTTTAAACTTTCCTCTTTTCAAAAGTCATATAAATATATTCTAATACACCACACATTGTAGAATTACTATTTTAAACGTGTAAATATTTTGTTTGTATCTCAATCATCTAGGTGTTCATTCATTCTTTAGATCATCGCAAGCGACAAATTTAGGCATACATTCATTAATTATATAATCGCAAGAGGCAAATATAGGCACACATTCATTCTTTAGATTATCGCAAGAGGCAAATCTAGGCATACATTCATTCCTTATATCATCGAAAGAGGCAAATCGTAACAAATGAAATTTGTCTTCTGTAGTATTGATTGTACATAGCTAACACATTAGGTGTTCTCTTGAAACTTTATCATACCATCCGGTCTCACTAAATAAATGATGTGATCGAATAGATAGTTTTATGAATGCTTTTCTGTTCTATCATTTGAAACCATTTGCAGACATGAGTCTGCAATAAGCAAATGCCTCAACATGGTCTTTCTCTTATAATTTACAGTTTTATAAAATATTGGTATACCAAGTCCGATAATACACATTTCTTAATTGTCGCTTGATAGGACGGAGACGTAAATTCTTCAATTAAATATGTCATATATTACTTTCTTTATATCAAATGCCAAATTCAGATCATCGTAGGACAAATGCCAAATTCTGATCATCGTAGGACAAACTAATATCTGCGTATTCGTGCTACATATAATACATTCTACAGACAAGAGCGTTTCTTTAATTTAGTGCACCACGTGACAATTCTCTCGGTACTCGTTGAGGCAAACAAAATACACTTTTACTTAATGTGTATGAATTCGCTCAATGCCATTGGTGGGATGAATCCCGTGCTTCACAATCACAATCGAGAACGGATGAGACCAAACTATAAAACAAACAAATATTCCCAAAGAACGGGAAAAATAAAATCGCTTTTTATATTTGCTAATCTACACACAGATTTAGACCCATTTGGAAACACTTTTCTGAGATGGATCCCGTGTATCATTGCTACACTCAACAGGTGCATAAGATGTACAAAAGACTGTGCAGTTTAATTTCTTTGTCATTTAACCTGACATTTTGTTTTTGTTGCCTTTCTTAAATAATATAATATTAACTTCACCAACATTGGTTTGAATTTTCAACTCCTCACAAAAGTCTGCTAATCTATGGAATAATGTGTGTAATGCGTGCAGTGACTTTGTGAACCAAAATCATGCCATTCGGAATAAAGCAGTGACTTTGCGAAGAAGACGATGTCATCCGGATAAAGCAGTGACTTTGTGAATATTCTGGTTCCCTGCTTTATATGTTCCCAGGGTTGCATTCCGCTGTTCGAAGTGAGGTGAACGCTGACGCTATGTTGTCACATGATCAAAACAAATGGCCTCATATGGAGAGATCTAGTTAATTTAACCGCGGCACATTTATTTCTTTAGTATTCTGTTTGTTAGTGACACAGTGTTAACTTAATACTTTCGATTTGAACTATTGCAATGGTTATCTTGTGTTGAAGCTTAACCACCAACTCGGTCAAATAATTTTCTTTACGAATATTTTTACTGGTAGGCGAAGATGAAGGAAAAGGGTACACACAACGATATTTTGTTACTGTTGTACTTTTTACATAGCGTTATCTCAAACATTCCGTCTCCAATCCATTCCTTGATAAATTTTACGTCGAAAATGATATGAGGTGATGTACGAGAGCCAAAATATAGTCAAAGATTAAGACGAAAATATCACCTCTCATTTACGACGGGTTGAAGTTGCAATAAATTTATTGATCAGTTTTATATCGATATTGATATCTCGTTGTACATGACACGTCAGACTTTGCCAAATATTAGGATTGAAATGTGACGATATTTGGTCCAAAATCGTACATTCCTACTGCATATAAATGTGTCGCGGTTAGATGAACTAGATCACGTGGCAATATGGCGTCGGAGTTCACCTGACTTCGTATAGCGGAGTACAACGCAGGGAGCATACGAAGCAGGGAACCAGACTACTATGCGAACCAAACCGTGTCATCCGGATATATTAAAGCAGTGGTTTAGAGAAGAAAACCGTGTCATGAGTTGCATAGCAACCGTTCAAGCAATCCTCTGAAGTGTAGAGGTGGGAGTGAGGGTTGAGTGGGAATCTCAAAATTACCTTTTTATTGGGGAGGGGCAATAATTAAGTTTTGATTGAGTTGGAGGCAGATGTTCTTGCTCCCCGACTGCGTGTCGTCGGGATGAAGTATAGATTTTGCGACAACTATGTTATACGGCTAAAGTCATATAAAACTGCACATTTCACCAACAGAGAAGATACCAGTAACATTCTCATTTAATTTGACAACCTGCAATTTCATCAATGAATTTAGCAAATAAAACGGGTGACACAGGTTTCGATTCTTGTCAGGGAATGTAACACTATTCTACCGTGTAAATTTGATACAGTATCATATGTTGATCTTTCTTGTTTACATTATGGAATTCATCATCATCATGCATGGTGAATTTACAGACTCTACGTAATCGCATTACGATATCTAATTCTCTACCAGCTCAAGCATTCGAAATCTCTAGTATCATAACTTTACCCATATAATGCTATTTCCAAAGACTGTCTGTAATGTGAGAAAAAATTATTTGCGCCTTATACAAAATATTAGAATTATGAGAAGGAATATAAAAGAATCACCGCCTATGTTCTATTTTGCCGTCTATGGTTACGCGATGCTGGATCAAGTACAGTTTGGACATCAAGACCGTGTCATACATACATACATACATACATACATACATACATACATACATACATACACGCGAGCAAGCATTACTATATCTATGTTTAAGGTTTTTCCCGTAAATTCGTTTACTCTTGTAAAATAAGGATGATATTTTGTACTGAACTAAAAATGAAATCATGTAGCTGAAGTTATCAAGGATGCATATGTAACATATCTTCCTGTCAGTGTGGGGTTCTCCCGTACTTAACTTTGTCCTTCATTCATCCTTGTTTGACACTTGTCCCGGCTGAAGACTAATGCTAACCAAAACTTCCTCGTTCCTGTGATCAGGAAAAATACATGGCTTTGGCTCAGTAGTAGCAAGGCAATGCGTTTGTTATGCTGGTCATATTTGCTCCCGTTAATTGATTAAAACATAAAACCCCACGTGAACACGTACAATTGATAGGCATTACTTCGCCAGAAACCCTCAGCTATACTATGTAGCCACTGCTTCTTCGGCTGAATATTAAACAAAGCCATAAGTTGCATAGTTGTATTTGCAAACTTTATTTTTAACTGCGTTGAAGCAAACTTTCACTCTTGTAACTAACTAGACCTACACATGTTAAACAAAGTATTTTAATTTTGCTCTGACTCAATATCTTTGTGACCTGCTGTTAAATGTATATGATACAGACCTGAATTTACCATTGTAGCAAATGGGCTAGGCATATTTCATAATAAGTCCATTACAAATAAATCAAAAGATGTGCGGATAGCCCACATGTAATCCAAAGGTGGCGGGTTTGATACCCGCCCAGATCATCTCGAATCGGTTGCTTTGATCTGTGCTTGGGGGAGAGACATTTGGCTTTCATTTCCATGGCCTGATATTTTCAATAATGTGCTGAAAGTGCCGCCATATATGTACCAAGCAATCAACAAACCAACTCACGAACGAACATACGAACGAATGAACCAACCAACCACCCAAACCAAACCAATCCAAAGCAAACCAAACCAACCAACCAACCAACCAACCAAACCAAACCAAACCAAACCAAGCCAAAGCAAATCAAACCATCCAACCAACCAACTACCCAAACCAAACCAAACCAACCAACCAACTAACCAACCAGCTACTAATAATGGATATCTGAGTGGGTGGTTCTGTCGAGGAAACATAGAATGAATGTTTGGGTCACATAGATAGGGAATACAATAATATACATCATCAATATTTAAAGGTCACCTGCCATACTCTAACATATTTATTTTCACATCAGATTTGCATTGCATGATTAAAAGCAGTTATACTCGCACAAATAGAATAAAAAATTATGAAGTGTAAAGAAGAAATAATAATTTAATTTCTCGAAGTAGAAGTACACAACGCTGTTACTTCCCCTTAGCTGCGATTTCCTATCTATAGAGGACGCCAACCGGAAATGACGTACATTTATGCCACAAGACAAAGTGCATGCTTCTTGTTGTAAAAAAATAAAACACTATAAACTATGGACAGGGAACATTTAGATGAAACTATTAAAAACTAATTTACTGTTCAGCCTTATATCGATGTGCGTGCACGACTCACTAGATTGTGTCGCTTTTAAAACTGTTCTATTGTTTCCCTTTATTTTAAAAATTCCCGTTAATATAGGCAAAAAGGAATCAATCCTGGCTTCCCTATGTCGGCCGACTTTGTAAAGAAAAGAAATCGGCACACTTAAAGAATCCAAAGGAACCAAAGTTGGCTTCCTTATGACGGCCGACTTCATAAAAAAAAAAAAATCCGCACACTTAAAAGAATCCAAAAGTCAGTTTCCGGGGTTGGCTTGCTTTGTAATAAAATAACCTTTGTATCTGATATATTGTCAGTAAGTTTAAGCAATGAGTTTATTGCTCGCTGCCAATTCATCACCCGGGCTTCTATTTGTTTGCCATATGTAATCATAACTGATACAAACGGGCATTGATATTTGCAGGATAAATAGTACACAGAACGAAAACTTGCTTTAATAATACTTTTGTAACCCATGCTAGCGAAAAGATTATCATCTGCACTCACAGTGAATGTATTTTCCAAAATGATTTTTATTTGCAAGATACCGTCGTATAGTTAACCTGGATACAATACAATCTTGGTCACGGTATCATGCGTGAGTGGCAATGTGCCTTCAAGCAATCGGGTGATATTCCTGTCTCTTTTGCGATTTTGTTATCTGACATAAGCGATAAACACTACAGTAAGGATGCATACGCCAACCGGCATCCACTACATATATGGAGTTCGTGGACATATTTTTTTCTTTAATAAATTTCGCATGATGAAAAAAAGAAGGAATAAATGATAACAATGCAAGGTTAGTTTCTTTCATTTTATTTTCAAATAAGTGTTTTGTTTATCTGTTTTTTAGTACCGTGCGGGGGTGGGGTGGCGTGTCAAATTCAGCACAAAACTATTTCGTTTCTTATATCTTGGGACATATACCTTGATGAAAAAAGTTTCACCATAAGTTCTGTGACAGAAAAAACATTAATTATTTTATCGTGTCCCGATATATACGGTAAATAACGTCATGTTCAAAAAGTGTTATGATTATTTTAAACATTTTTATTTTATATCTGCAGTAACATTACTGTACTGTAGTCTTTATTTGATATATTTTACTTACGCTCTTTCTGCCCCTCTTCTCATATGCACCATAGAGCTTTCTATGGGATTTAGGAGGTCCAAACTTCTTGGATGACGGAGGGGATTTTTTTTTCCCTAATATTTGACAGTCTCTGGGAAAATTGTAGGCACTTCTGTCTTAACAAATTCAATTTCGTTTGTACACCAATGGATTTCATCACCGAAGGAGGGTGTAAAAAGTAACTGTCCTCAAAATGTGGTATGTTGCTGTTGGCATAAATGGTACAACTTTCCTATCCCTCACCCTATATGATCCCACAGCTTCTTTCCACTTTTTTTCTGGTAAACAGGGTTTTTCTGAAAAAGAACCCTTTTTTGTCCCATCATCACTCTTTTGGTTGCATCCAAATGCAACACAGTGCACCGTATTTGCTGTACAAAGGCACGATCGTAAGATATATCACATAGACATTCACGTGTGGAAATTTAACACTTGAATGGTTAGGTTGAATAGACGGGATAAATGTAAGTCATATCCGTTTTTGGCACGCGGAAACTACTGATTGTTTACGGAGATTGGCGAATAATTTTTCATTTAAAAAAGAGGATTTTTAAGTCTAATTAAACATTTTTATGGTGTGCATACATAAAAATGCGTTTTTATGACTATAATAATATCACACGTATGTACAATATATGTGGCCAGTGACTTTTAACACAACAATACTGACTCGGATCCATTGATAAACTTCACATTTGACTGTATCCCCGATGAATATTAAAACTAGCTTTTGTTGTATTTGCAAACTGCATCATTAGAAGACGCATGAAGCATTTACCGTTCCATCCGCAACCTGCCTCCTCGATTTCCCAACTACTGTTATTATTTGCCTCTTTTGTCTGTTAATACTCAAATTTAGCAGTCCTCAATTCAGTCATCGTCTATGGTAATGAATGACCGGATTTTTATAGGAGTCATCGTATCAGTCATCGTCTATATGGTAATGAATCACCGGATTTTTATAGGAGTCATCGTATCAGTCATGGTCTATATGGGAACGATAGCTAGATTGTCACCAGAACAATTAAAAGTTCAGTATATTAGTTGTGTGAACATTAATGCACAGTCAATCTCTCTCTCACACACACGCACGCACACACATACACGCACACACACGTACACTCTCATGCACTCAAGCACGCACAAATTTATATCCAAGCAGGATTTTTCTCGTTATTCATTTTGAAACGTAAATCAATTCATAAACAGTAATCGATATCGACAACGAATACTGTCGTGGACACATTTAGGGTGGTTACAAACAAATTAGGAAAAGAATCGCGTTCCAATAAGTATGAATCAGTTGAAACAAATGTAATAAAGAAATTTTAATTATAGCTTTTACGAGACATATCATGTTGCGGATATTATTTAGAACAATATTACCTATTGTATGAATATATTTCTTTGATACTTTCTTAAGCAATGTTTTTGATTGTTGAGACTCAAATTGCTGAACATATTAGTTACACATAGAACAATCTCTTACTATCACTGGGAAAACAACACTATTTTTTATGGCAAACTATTAGCAGAGTAAAATATTGTTCACTCTTCCATTGCAGGATATTTGTATAGCTTTAAAACTAGGACGTGATTAAATACGAGATAATCGATGTTTAAAATAATGAAAAACGAAGTATTCTGTTTCAGTGTGATTGAAATACTCAATCGCATTCTGTTTGAATGGATTTATAAATTACACTAGTACGCCTGGTAAAATGGTGGTCGCAATATCAGATTACGCGTAACTTATTCTTGTTCGAAACAACCGAATACGTACACTTTTTAGAATTTGCTTTAAAGTAATTTCAAGCTTACATGGAGCAGTTTTGAATTCCAAGACATTGGTTTAGCGTAAACTCTCCTGTGAAGGAAAATGGCGTCGTCAAAGAAAACTACCCACAATGAATGACATCCCACATTTACACCGAGCGCTGGATCACGACGTACGAATACAAACAGGAACCTCAGTAGTGCAAGAATGTATTTTATCCATCAAAATGACGTTTATGCAATAAAAATACGAAGATTCAAATACAAATCTTGGCAAATGTGTTTATTATTAATATTAACGTAAAATTGGAATCTAATTGCAATGACTTTCAAGCTGAAGTCTTAACAGTTTAGAATATGTATCTGTAGTGGGTACGCATCATAATAACGGCTTACATATATGAGCACACTGTTCGATATTGCCAAGCGCGTGATGGCTTTAACACCAAACTGAATCAAATAGTCAACTAAACAAATGTAAGAGCAATGCTAACTGCTTTCTATTTTGGATAATATTCGCAAAAACCGCCTCGACTTCATGACTTTTATTTCCCCGTCATAAGCTTTCTCACCATCAAGTTTGTACCCGGTGATTTTGCTAAGGTCTGGGCACCAAAACAAAACAAATTCTTACTTAAAGATTGTAATTATACGTTTTGATAATCAAGGCTCTTTCATTGAAAACAAAACATGTACCGACCTGAACAACTTCAGGCAGTCCTTCAGATTCGATCAAAAAAAATTGTCTCAAAGCAACATGAATGAAAAAAAAAAAAAAAAAAGAAAGTCAGATGTATCAAAACCCCTTGGAAGAACAGCGGAAATAATAATTTAGGCCAGTATCCAAAGTAAATGTAATGATACAAACTTATTGGAAATTTGGTTCTCCTTTGGGATAACACACATTTAGTTAGATCACCATACCATTGATTAAGTTTGATAAAATTTTGCTATTCTGACCCCAACACAAATTAGACACGTAGTTTGCACATTTGCAGACAGTCTTTGATCTTTTTACTCCATTTTTTAGTTCTGTTACTGTAGATTTGCCCATTCATTCAAACGTGTAATTAGTTCAAATTCTCATTCTGCTGTAGTGCTGCGTGGTTGTTTTCTTTTTGCCAAGTTGTTTCTTGCCCTGATGAAGAGCTTGATTAGCCCTAAATGTCAGGAAACTGTTTTCTAACTGTGCAATCACCAATCTGATGCAAATTGCCGTTTTGACAATGTTTCTAAATGGGGAAACACTCGCAAAATCCGTACAAACGCAAAATAGTGATAATAGAATCCGAGTATCTTGCTCTTACTATGTAACGGTAATCGGCAAGTAATTTTGCTTCGAAATATTTTTCAGTAGTTTTAAACAAGAAGTAAAAAAAACAAAAAAAAAAAAAAAACATCAATTCACTTGAAATACCTATCCAAATTGGACATTTTTTTAATATAAAACGCAACGAATTATCTCTAAAAAACCAAGAAAACTTGCCCGTTCTCGATAAAATTGGGACCAAAGGAAAAATAAAATAACCTTTGATACCCCTAAAAAATTCAGATCTTTGATATCCCTAAAAACATTCCTACCTTTGATATCCTTAAATAAATCCACATATTTGGTATCCCTAAATAAGTCCCCATTTTTAATTTCCCTATGACAGTATAAAGTGCATGTGCAAACACTATAATTTTTTTTTATATATAAAGACAAACTGTTTTAGTCTGATCTAAACTTTTCAAATATCGATGTGAAGGTAAAACACAGATGTGCCACGTTAAAATCTTAATGGCCAGTACGGGCCTGAATGATACATACAGACGTGCCACATTAAACATTAATGTCCAGTAGGGGTCTCAATGATAAATACAGACGCGCCACGTTAAAAAATAATAGTACAGGTCTGAATGATAAATACAGACTTGTCACATTGAAAATTAACGGTCAGCACAGGCCTGAATGATAAATACAGACGTGCCACGTTAAAAATTAGCGGTCAGTACAGGTAAAAATGATAAATATACAGAGGATATTTATTTCCTACGTTAATATCGGATATATTGCATCGTATGCTACCAAACAACGTGATATTTTAATGATTGGCGAAGCCACGTGTTAAAACACATGGTTTTTGGTACCACAAAATGAAATATAACGGTATTTCCGTAGGAAAAGAAAATTTTCTTTTTATTATATACCTAACCTTATCCAGAATCGAAGGTTAGAAGATTAAAGTCGCTCGTCGGCACAACGCTCTCAGTCCCTCCGTCTTTTCATAAATTCATCTCACTTTCATAGGATGATCAATAAATATTAGTGACTTTTGAAAGTGGTAGGATTGGGTTGACCTCATCTGTAGCAGTAAATTAAATTTTTTTCATTTTGTACACTTTTTGACCCTATCTGAAAACAGGTCCGATTAGGCAATGCATCACAACGGGTTTATTATTGTCGTTAAGCAAGGAAGGGGACAACTCCAGAGAGACGCAAACGGCGGATGACATTTCTTTATCAAATATTTATTTCAAGTTCTTAAATGCAAGGCAATTTCTATTTATTTTTAATAGTTTACGAAGTACTCGTTTTTGTAGCTGCAGTTACAACTTTTGCAGGCACACACAATAAAGCGTCGCATGGCATGATGGGAAATCTTATATTTTCACATATGAAAATATAAGAATATATTTTTCCCATGTGTAAATATAGGAATGAAAAGGTATGAACATTATTTCGCCAAGAAGCCTATATATTTCACACTTCAGTATGTAAGAAATCTGATCAAACAATCAATGCTTCTTCTAATCCCAGCTGCAGATATATCAATCTAGATAATGTCACTGAGAAATTGAATTTTATATCTCATGACAGCTGGCTTAGAACCATGCTAGTTAGGTCCTTTAAAACCAGTCCGTACGTAACACCTGTTTACCTTGTAAAATCTTCAAACAATTTCTGCTAAATATTATGGTCTTTGTTCGCTACAACTTTAGGTTAAAACATCTTTACTTAATCACTTAAAAACAGCTTTTGAACAAAGAAAGACATTATTTGATAAAGGGTTCAATCGCTGTTAC
This sequence comes from Megalonaias nervosa, assembly GCA_016617855.1. NCBI lineage: Eukaryota > Metazoa > Mollusca > Bivalvia > Unionida > Unionidae > Megalonaias > Megalonaias nervosa. The sequence goes on from JAECUM010029963.1 coordinate 16,083, forward strand.
ACCTAACAGTTGAGTGCTAAGCACAATATGTTTCAAGCAAAGATGTTTTAATAGAGGATTTTCCCACTCCTCGCCACCGATTTTTTAATGTAAGAATTCCCCACCCCTCGCCACACCCGTTTTTAACAGAGTATTTCTCCACCCCAAGCTACCTCTTTTTTAATGGAGGATGTCCCGATTCCATGCCACCTAACTTTTAAATACGGATGTATTTTGCCAACGATGACAGTCTTTAGATAACTTTCTTTGTTTCTGGTCTGTGAGAGATTTACCTATAAACAGATTTGCAAAATGTTTTGATTGACTTTACATGCATTAATTAGAATAATATTATTAACTGTACACATAATATTAAAGTCAATTGTATAATACGGAGTTATATTGCTACAATTTCATATACCCAAGCTGAGGGATACTGAGTACAGTCATTCTTGATATTACCTCCTTCACCTTGTTTGCCTCCAGTGTCTTTGGTTCACCTATACCTGGTGAAAGCCTTTGTGTCAAACTAACTTTGTCGCACATCGGTCAGGTTTCATTCCCGACGGCATCAAAGGAACAAATCAATAGGCAATTCAGCCTTGACAAAGAATATAATATTAACATTGAATTTAATTTATTTTTATGTGAATGTAACATCGATTCCTTTGTGTGACATTGTGTCGTTAAAAACATAACACTCATACAATCAAATATAACTCTGTAAAATAGGTTGTCGTGGATAGCACAATATTAATACACATACTCTTTCATGTAGAGGATGATTCTTAAACATCGTTAACTCGAGTAAGTCTGCATAGCAGTATTAGTTTCTTTTCATTACTTTGTGAACTCTTGATATGGACTGATCAAATGCACATATTAAACTTACCACTACAATGAGATTCCTTACCGTTGCACTTTAAGGATACTAATATCATAAACAGGTACCACAATATGCTATAATCATTGGACATAAGTATCAAAAGAGATACTACAACTTGCTATAATCACTGGCCTTTTATTGATGTTTTCAGCAGATGTTGGACACAAAAAGAAAGAAGCCCACCTCCCCCGTCAAAATGTATAAACTTTTTCTTGAAGACGGATGGAGACATTAAATTTTGAATGCACTATATTATGTTGTATGACAATATA
>JAECUM010029965.1:0-2500 GCA_016617855.1 Megalonaias nervosa
GATATCCGAGGATTAACTAATTATGGAGGAATGTAAATGATTTGGCTTCAGAAAGAATGATTCAACGGTTGATGTTATTTTTACCTTTCATTCATTTCAAGGGAAAACAAATACATTCTATCGTGTTTTCGTTGATCTGACTGAGGCATTTTATTCAATGTAGAGGAATGAGTTTATAAATTAAAAATAAGTGGTAGGAGGCAATAAAATCGACGTATAAGAATGCAAACTATCGTGTAAAGCCTTTTATATTTTGACAGAGCTCTTCAAGCGTTCAGTTGGTATCAAGCAAGGGGAGTTCATGCCGCTAACATGGTTATCTTTGTGTTTAGTGGACTGTTCCTACTATTATTTAGTGGTGATACCATGCTTACTTCCAACACTCCTTGAAGGTCACAGAATTAACACGATAGTAATCTTTTGTGATAACTGTTATTTTAAGGTTAATACTTCAAAACTAAACTAGTAGTCTTTAAGAAATGGTAGAAAACGACTAAATTATAGAAAACGACTAAATGATAGGAAACGGCTAAATAGCAGAAAACGACTAAATGATAGAAAATGGTGCTAGGTTGAATTAGAAAATAATTATGATTTTAAATATTTAGGATTTATGTTTCACTTAAATGGTACATCCAGTATAGCAGAACATTTACTTGCTCGTGTTTGATTAAAAGCTATTAACTTATTACTTGTCAGTAGAAAACTATACAATTTTACACCCAAAACACCTCTTCAGCCATTTGACAACTATTTTAGGTTTGCTATGGACTATGAATTAGAGATGTGGGGTTTTGAAGAGTCCAAAGAAATCAGGAAGGAACACCTGAAAGGTTTGGTACAGGTTTACATGAAGATAAGTAATGCTGTTACATACGGTAATCACTTAAAGGATATTCATTGTCCCTTAGTAGATATACGATGATATTACAACACTGGTATCATATTTTATCTTTGAATATACTTGTATTTTGAAACGCTTATCCCTCATTACATTTTGTGCAACAATAATGTGAACCCTTGATATAAAATCTCAAAGTAATGCAAAACGTGCATGGTTTTCTGTATATTTGAGAAAAACGTAACGTAGCGAAATTTAATTATTCTTTAACGGTATTCAAAGATTACCAGATTTTTTTTAAAACAAATGTGGAAAGCTGATTTACATAGCTGATTTACATGAAAATCGATTTGTGAAAGGAATTTAATTTGGAACAGGAAACTTGTACCCAGTATATTACAAATAGAGCTATCAAACTTGATTTAAATTATGCGTGCCTGTCCATAAACACAAAATAAAAACAGGTAGACACACTCAAATGCAATAAAGAGGAGGTAGATCGTGTGAAATATTCGAGATGAGGAATACATTAGACACAGAAGAAGAATTTCATTTGATTATGGCATTGTCCATTGTAGATATATAGACAGGTAGGTAGGTATGTAGGTTGGTGGGTAGGAGGGTGAGTGGACGGATGGATGAACTGACAGAAAGACAGACATATCGACCGTATTATGCTGCATAATAAAACACACACGTGTTAAGCTAGTTTACACAGATGCATACTAATTTTGAATAAATAAAGGATATCATCTTTTTTAAGATGTCGCCTATGTATATTTCGTTACCATTTTTTTCGTGATGATGAAATTTGTAACCTATAGATCAGGTCAGAGATGAGTTCTGGGGATGCATATATGAAAAATTTTTTACTTAACTATTTTAAAGATATGAAATCCAATAGATATCAATAAAGCGGTATAAATTATATAAAAAATCTGCTCCAGAAAATTTTGAACAGACAGAAGAGAACATTTTTTTGCCAACTTGGGTCCAACAATGTACATACAAGACTGTGTACAAATGCTATTTATTACTGGTGGTGGGACATCATATAGAGTCTGGCGAAAAAAGAACATTAGAAAGAGATATATGCTGACCAATATTTTGGATATAGATGCTTTCCGATAAGGTCACTTGCTGGCCATATTCTGCCCTTCTTACCTGGACGATGGGCAACCTGACAACCTATAAGCGACCACCAAAACTTACCATTTTGAATAAGACGCACTAAAGCAAAATCAGTTTATAAATTACAAATATAGCTTCTACCTGGTTTGAGTTCTGTTTATGCATGTATGTATGTATGTATGTATGTATGTATGTATGTATGTATGTATGTATGTATGTATGATGTATGTATGTATGTATGTATATATGTATGTATGTATGTATGTATGTATGTATGTATGTATATATATGTATGTATGATGTATGTATGTATGTATGTATGTATGTATGTATGTATGTATGTATGTATATATGTATGTATGTATGATGTATGTATGTATATATGTATGTATGTATGTATGTATGCATGTAAGTATGTATGTATATATGTATGTATGTATGTATGTATGTATGCATGTATGTATGTATGTATGATGTATGTATGTATGTATATATGTATGTATGTATGTATGTATGTATGTATGTATG
>JAECUM010029965.1:5000-10947 GCA_016617855.1 Megalonaias nervosa
AAAATAAACATTAAAATTTTGCATAAATCATAGCATCAGTAACGATTAACTTTTAATATGAAATAGATCATACCGTCATGTTTCTATTTTGTGTACAATGCAAAATAATTATGATCTACTAAAAAGTAATGGTTTTCTTGCATTAATGGCTTGATACGCATAATCTACCCATGTACTGAGTCGATACGACGATTTATGTTCCCACTATGGGATTAATTAATTCGATAACACATTTGTAATAGATTTCATTTAAAACATGATATTCGTCTTCAAATTGATTTGAAGTACAAAACTTGCAAAATGTATAATTTCATTCAGTTTCCGGTGTAATTGCAAGTATATTATTTCATATCTAAGATGAAAATAGCAATATAGCAAGTAGGCAGTGAAATTAAATACGAGAGAGAGAGAGAGAGAGAGAGAGAGAGAGAGAGAGAGAGAGCGCCTATCATATTCTGAATTTACATCAGAAATTCTTTATTTATAAATATGGAATCGATTCTAACTTGGTCCTCGTCGCAATGTTTAGATTCAGGTCACAGTTACCTCCCTGTTTTATAATGTACATATTTTCTTTTCCTTTTCTTTGTTTTTACATCCATTCATTAATTCCCTCCTTCATTTGCGTGCTGATTATTTATTTCCTTCTTTCTTTCTTTTAAGCACGTACTATCGTATATGGAGGTGCAATAAATACAGAAAATCCAAATTCACACGCAGTACTTCTAACATAATGATTTCTTATTGTATCAGACTGTCGAATTTTTGTGTATGCTACATTAAAAAACACAACAAGAAATGAAAGACGAAGAAAAAAAAAAAAAACCTTAAAATGTTCAGTGTACTCTTAGAAAAGAGATGCTAGTACGACTACGATTAATAACCCGACATTAATCCAGGTATATTCCCTAACTGTCTGGAAGAAATTCACAAAGTTGACTCTATAAAGGAACGGGGTTATCTGATTATTTGAAGCTGGCACACTAAGGGAGCGGGGATATCTGATTATTGGAAGCAGACTCACTAAGGGAGCGGGGATATCTGATTATTGGAAGCAGACTCACTAAGGGAGCGGGACTATCTGATTATTTGAAGCTGACTCTCCGAGGGAGATGGGTTATCTGATTATGTGAAGTAATTGTAAAGTATCCAGTACGGCAGCTGGTGTTCCTGAAAAAGAAAAGAAAAATGAACTACAAAGGTCAAAGTGAAATAGACATACAAATGTCATGTCAAAGTTAAACAGACATACCAATGTCATGTCTGTGTTAAACAGACATACAAATATCACGTCAAAGTGAAACAGACATACAAATGTCATTTCAATGTTAAACAGACACATAGACATAAAAATTATATAGACAGACATATAACTAAATATGTTAATATTGCTCTAAATAAATGCTGATAAATTGTCTCTGTTTCTTAGGTAAACTGTGCATTTGAAAACGACGACGACAACAACAACAACAAAACATATAAAACAATTCTTTTTTAAAAGATCTCATAAACCTGTGTCATTTCAAATAATACACACCCTGCATTATCTGTTTTTTGGGGTATATACGCACGGTGGCAAACATCTAAGTGTGTGTGTGTGTCGATCTTATGTATTTTCGGTATGTTATTATTATTATTATTATTATTATTATTATTATTATTATTAATAGATAGATTGAGACATCGAACAATGATGACACTTATATTTTGAATTTCATGGTGTTTATAGACCCCACCACAACCAACGTGTTTCCCTCCATACCCTCATACAAGTTTCTAAATCCAGGTTCAGTCAATTGTTTTATCATCTATTGTTATAGAGATTTTCAGAAATTACCTAACATGGGTTTGTATTCCATTTATTGTGAAAAACGGGGTCAGGTAATACAACATAATTCTGCAAAAAAATAATTAATAAATACCTCTTCCAGTATATAATATCTTCAATACAGATTGCATATGTGCCTTGTCTTGGTTGTTTAAAACGCTTCCATATGAGCAGTTTACCTACTTAAATGCGATATGCATTTTGTATTTATGTGCACCGACCCATGTACATAGCACTCATTTGCACTCACACACTAAATTACAGTAACCTATTGAATATATATTACATAAACTGATTTTACCGTATGTGTATAAATCAGGTCCAAATGAAAACTCCCTCCAACACCCACCCACTCCGGCCAATAAAAAAACAAGAATAAAAGCATAGACACTGATCCTCCGTCGCATAATGTGCCGGCAGAGTAGGACCGATATTGTTTGTTCAACTGATTAGTCCTAGCAAACTGTATATACTTAGATCTGCCGGCGCAGAATGCGACCTCAGATCTGGGCCTATGCAATTTTCAGTTGGCTCTGACTTGTACATACGTACGGTAAATACCTGCCATACCATGTAAAGTCTCTCTCCTCCGTCTGCTGCTTTATACATCCTGGGATAGGTACCTTGTAATGGATCACGTGCATTACGAACATTCGGATAAGTTTTCCGCATTGGATGCTCATCGATCGGATACTTTTTAATTGACTGTTGTCTCTCCCAATCAAACGCCTCCCTTTTGTAATTCAAATACTGTATTCTGGTTGGCTCTTCGCCTTCCCTACCTTGGTTATGGACGGTTATAACCTGGTATGGAACTTTACGCGGAGGCGATGACGGCGTCTGCATCATTTGGGGATATTCTCGGTGTATTGGAGGGGATGGGGCTATATGCGGACTTGTAAGTGTCGCCCTGGAGACTTGTAGAACTTTATTAGCATTATCGTTTTTCTGATATTCTGTTGGCATCATTTGTATCGCTTGATTATCAGTTATTGTTCCAGCAGACACTAATGTTGGCCTTTTCTGCAGCACGTCTGCGCTAGTGGGCATTGTTACAAATTTTGGACTCCTCAGATTTGAGCGAACATGTTCTGCACTGTCCGGTTTTTGTTCCATCTCAGGACTTCTCTTCATGCTTTCTACCTGACATTCAATGGATCTAGTATCGACTGGATTTGTTTGAGTTGCTACCGATGTTAAGGCCATCTGGCCTCTCACCGCGGCATGCACTTCTTTAGGCTCTGTTTGAATAGGCTTTTGTTCCTTGTGTACATTATTACGTGACTGAATGAAAACATAATCCAGCATTTCAGACTGGTCGCTGTGTTTTATGTCTTTCCAATGTCTCATCCCAGCATGGTTCTCTTTTGTGAGCTTGTACAACACGGGATTTACATTGGCGTTGGTGTTGGGGTCATTCATTGTATATCCACAACCATTGGTTTCAAGGCGATATTCAGGTCCAATGGGACGAAAATAGCTTTTGAACATCTTGCTGTCCATGATTGATAGGCGATGAGAACTAAATGAAGGTCATTTGATTCCTGAAATCAAACGGATAGTAATTAAGTGCCAAGATTAACAAGGTTTACACTGAGAATGGTGTCGCGCCTGGGAATCATGCCACAGGGTACTCCTATTGTAAGTTACAAAACTGAAACATTGGATCTTAACTTTGTTCTATTGTAATTTTATTTCCCTTTATCACTCGCTCATTGCGATACTTGCTCAAAGATAATGAAAAAATAATTAATACACAAATTGACAAATAATAAATATGGGAAAAGGCGCCAGAGGGAAACAGTTATGGCCGCCATTAATGCCATTAATCTATCAGTGTTCTCGTCATCATTTTCGTTGTGGGAGTTGTCATTGGTTTCTTCTTCTTCTTCTTCTTCTTCTTCTTTGATAACTCTTTTCAGGCTAGATAACCTAATCACAATCACACCCCATTCCTAAAGTAAAGTATTTTTGAGCACATTAAATTAATGGAGAAACAGTTCTCATAATTAATTATTATTGTATGAGAGAGAGAGAGAGAGAGAGAGAGAGAGAGAGAGAGAGAGATTACTGTTTGTGCCGCCAACCAGAGTTCCTTATTTTCGTACACTCTCGCACATTTTCAGGTTACATGCTCCAAATTTGTATGCCAACTTTCTACTTTGCATGTCTTAGCAAAGTTTGCTTATTACACACTTATGTCATAGGCAGAACCAATATAATTTCTGGAGTTAGAAGACCCTAATTTTTATATGTAATACAGCATAGAAAGAAGTCATAATCCATCTCCGAGTTATTGCAAAGAAAATCTAATTTGCTTATTTCTCACGTACGACCGTAGCATACTTTCCATGGCAAAGTTTCCCGACCATAGTTCGAATTAATGAGATATGATGTTATGAAGATGGAGACGGCAGCACAAACATCGACCTATCCAGCTTGATGCCATGATGTAATTAATCCCGAACCAAAGTCAACTGCTTTTGCAGAAGATTGGACGATCGGGTGTAAGCAAAATTGTACTGAAAATTGTTTAAAACTGTGGAGGCGAAATTGAGATGCTAGATAATGCACTTCATAATTCTAAGGTTTATATTGAAGAAGAACAAAACGTGAATGCTATGCTACGGGAATGCTATGCTACGGGAATACTTGCAAAGGTTACTGAGTGTGCGTGTAAATCCTTTACTCATGAATAATAAATAAGTCCCCAAGGTGTACCTTATAAATAAGTAAATATAAAACAACAAAAAACTGTTTATGCATATTATTCAATGACTATCTTCAGCGCGTACATTATACGAAAAAAGAACATAAGTAGCACACATCCGTGCATGCATACATACTTTCTTTGCTCCTGTCCTTTTTCATGAATTAGGTTGCTTATTGTTTATGAGTGTAGCTCTTAAATTAAATGAACTTATGCATTCAGGTACATTTAAATTTATTTATTTCTATTACTTTTTTTCAGCTGAATGCGCTATGCATTACAATAAACCTACACGTGTCTCTCCCAAATTGTGGGTTCTATACCAGCCCGGGCCAGCATTTGTATTGTTTGTTGGCTTTTCTCCACTATTATCGGCTATGTATGCATGAATGTATGTATGTATGGATGGATGGATGCATGCATGCATGCATGTATTAAGGACCTACCTGGCTAGAGACATTTAGTTTGTAAACACCATAATACATAGTTACTATTTCTACAGAGATAAAATATTCAGATCATTGTTAGTAGAAGTAACCATATTTACTTATATCCGAGTTTAGGACATTAGTTTTTCACGTGGAAACTCCTGATATTGTTAACAACATAGAATCTTTTAAAATGGAAGTTGACCTCCATCCTGGTTCTGTTATTGTTGTCGTAGCTTTTAATATTAATATTGTTTACTTCAAAATTATTCATTTCTACCTTAACTCCGAAGTAGAATCAGTCTTATTGTGTTCAGTTTTTAATTTGGGGTGATTTATTTAAATTATTCACTGGATTTACAAAGTAATCATTAAAACTTATATGACTAAATCATTATTGTGGAATTATTGTGAGTTCATTCAAGGACATTTTGGATTATATCGTGATAGATCAAGACTGTTGGCACATTATCACATTCGGGCTATTGGCACATCAGCACGTTCAATATTGGAATTTATTCGGAACACCACTGGAATTCATTTTGAACTCTATACTTTCGGACTTGTGATAGAACTTTTAAGTTTATCTGGGATTGAATTCGCAATACTGGAAGTTAGTTTTAAATTTTCAGTTTGTATTCTAGGGAATTATAAAAAAATTTCATTTTACAAACTTGTTTTTCTCTCTTTTCTGCTCCTAAGTTTAAGACTATAGAGTCGTAACAACACACACACACACACACACACACACACACACACACACACACACACACATACATGTTAACATACACACATACATACATACATACATACATACATACATACATACATACATACATGTTAAGCATTATCATAGTAATTGACAAAAGTAATAGAAAGTATCGAAATTTGCAGCTTGAACTAATAACAATGTAATTTTTAATTTGCACGTTCTTTTTTTTTTTTTTTTTTTTTTTTTTTTTTTTTTTTTTTTTTTTTTTT
>JAECUM010029966.1:0-28330 GCA_016617855.1 Megalonaias nervosa
TATATATATATATATGAATGGTTAAAATTACATGTAATGTGTTGGTCCTCGTTCGAGTTATCTATTTGTAACACCTAGTTCATATGCATTTCTCCAAAACAGTAAACAATATTTCCAGCATTTCTTGAAAACACTATCTGTAAGAATTTAAGCAAACTTATATTCTGCTTCTCTGTGTTCTGTTTGTGTCTCTCATCCAAGTTCATTTGCTTAATATTTCGAGTAGGTAGGACTAGATTGCGTGTCATATTGAGTGACTTTGTGAGGAAAAATATTCTCAGTATTCGGTATTCGGCTCGACGCATGTGTCAAAAGCAGGTTCATGTTCCACGTTAGTAGTGCCGTGCTCTTCAAAGTACTGCGGCATGTCAAACGTGGCGGTTGTGTCAAAAAAATTAAATGGCTTTAACAGGAAGCCGCTCTCCATACTTGGCGTCATTGGGAAATCCTCTGATGTAGGGACATGAAGGACTCCAACGGTAATCCAGTTGACGATGTCCTCGTTGACAATGGATTCGTTATCCAGCATAAGGTCAAGGTGACCTTTAGGGTTGTCCATCCGGTTGATGTCATAGATAGAACTAAGGTACATCTCTTCTTCTTTCCGCTTGGTGACGGTCATGTGATACTTGGTAAATGACAGGGCTTTCATGGCAGGATGTTCTTCCGAAATAGACTGGGCCCCTGAAACAAACAAAGAGCTTTTTGGTGTGACTGTGGTAGTAAGAGAGTTGATAACTGTTTACAACTAGTCTAAATTCTGCTTCCCAAAATGATATTCTAATGTGAACAACGCAGCAAAGCGGTTGACAAAAATTAATATCTTGTCAAAGAATACCTTATTTCGTTCTCAATTTGCGTTTATCTTATCTGCTCTTTGAAGTGAAATAAAATATTCAGGACAACGGACCCTCACTTGGTAGTGACGAAATTTATAGAAATAATTACACTAACTGAAGAGAGCATTCTCATTACGAAAAAAAGGCAAATAAGGAAAATGAGACCTGTATTGCAGAACATGATCAAAGATCTTTTAATCTTTTCGATTCTGTCTATTGCTCTGTTTCTACAATAGCAATGAGTAACAATCCTACAAGGATCAAAACATCAACTAAGATGATTGAAGCAAATTATTAATTGTAGACAAGAATTATTGACCAACACATCCCAGCCTGTCCCAAACCTGTATCCGAAACCAAAAGCAAACTAGTATAAAAAAGAACGTGGTGAGGATACATAAATATTTCACATTCTTAACGAAAGATAGTCAAACTATTCATTAATTCATCATTTTGATGTATTAAAAAATATCCCTAGAGAAAAAGGTTTTAAAGTTTTTTTAACTTTTCTATACAGACCTTTCTTGTTGATAAACTTAATAACATCAAATAAATTCATCCATACGGTCTACATGAGCACGTCGCATATCTTTGATTCTATCTGCCAAAGGACACAGTACGTTTATGGAACTACAAACAAATCCTCAAGTCATTCCAATAAAGTCGTTAATAATAATAATAGATCATTAATAATAATAATAGTTAATTAATAATAATGTCACTAATATAAATAATAATAATAGGTCATTAATAATAATAATAATAATAATAATAATAATAAAAATAATAATAATAGGGACCACTTAGGTGGCCTAGTGGTTTGAGCGTCCGCCTCGGATGCGGGAGGTCTTGGGTTCGATCCCCGGCTGAGTACTAACAGCTGCCTCGCTTGGCGCTCAGCAAAAGTAAGTGGTTAGTGTTAGGACTGGTCGGCCTGGTTTCAGGATAATGTGACTGGGTGGGACATCATGCTACATGTCTGCGGCATGATGTCCCAATGCTAAACATCACTATAAACTGCCACACTGCAGCCATCGTAGCGATATGACTGAAAAACTGTTAAAGCTACGTTAAAAATTCAAATCACACACACACACACACACACACACACACACACACACACACAAAATAATAATAAGGTCATTAATAATAATAATAGGTCATTAATAATAATAGATCATTAATAATAATAATAGGTCATTAATAATAATAATAATAATAATAATAATAATAATAATAATAATAATAATAATAATAATAATAATAGTAGTAGTAGTAGGTCATTAATAATAATAATAATAATAATAATAATAATAATAATAATAATAATAATAATAATGTCATTGATAATAATAATAATAGGCCATTAATAATAATAGGTCATTATTAATAGCAATCAGTCATTATTAATAATAAGATCACTAATAATAATAATAATAATAATAATAATAATAGGTCATTACTAACAATAATAAATCCTTCTCTACCTCTGTTACAATACTGCTTGAATACTGACGTCTTGTGTTTCACAATATTTTAAAAGGTTCGGTTTTAATTCATAACGGAAACATCATTGCTTAACAATATTGGTGATGCTGTTGATTTAAATATGGAAGCAAACATTATACATCTAAGGCTGCCACAAGGTATTTCTGTTTTGAAATAAATTTGATTTTATGATAAAAATTGTATCTACACGGAAAATAAATACACGTGGAAGGTGCTTTCAGAAACACTCCAATTTCAAAAATATTCTTACCAGTAGCGAGAGGGACTATTCGGTAGCCCCTCTTGACTCCCCATCTGTTCCTCTTGTTTTCATTGACCACGACAAACAATTTCTGATTATTATACTCCAGCCGGCATCCCTCTTCTTTCCGCATAGTCTCGAATTCCAAGTATCTGGTCTCGTTGTAGATAAAGTATGGAGGAACCTGTGTAATGTTTGACTGAGTCCTTAAAGCGTCGTAGATGTTACCGGCCTTCCAATGAATTGTTTCAAAAGAGTTATTGGAGTCAATGACATCCATGTCCACTTTAAATCCAAACATATGATCGTGAATAGGCCCTGTCTGGTACTGCGACACCCGGTAGCCAAACGCATCCCTAGTTTTCTCTCCCCCAACATTCGGATTGTGTTCATCCCAAAAGCTAGTCAGAATGTAGCCAGTTGCTTTTCCCTTGGTGTATAATCTCCCGTCAAGATAAAACTGGAATTCAAATATATAGTCATAGTTGCCAACGACAAGGGGCACGCGTACAACGAGATATCTGTTCCTCATTCCACCTGAAAAGTTTGCACTAAAATGGCGCCATAGAGCGTCGTGCCCATCCGCTTCGAATACACAGACTGATTTCATGTCAATCGCTTTTTGGTACAATGAATTCCAGTATGAAGTATTGAGCACAGCAGCATAACTAGGACAGTCGACGTCACGAAATATTGTAGTAGGTGTATGGCCTCCCATTATACCATACGAAGCGTCCATGTAAATAATATTGTTATGGCCGGACGAGTCCATGGCATATACTAGAGATATATCGTTCACTGCAAGCTCATATGCTATCTGGTTACCCTTAAACCTAATATCAAAAAGGGCCGGACCCCTAAGCTGTCCCCCACTGATATGGAAGCTCCAGCCCATCCATTTAACATTGGTACCATTAATGCTGAATCGTGGCCCTTTCGGCATGTAGGACCTTGCCCCTGGTTGGTCAGCATATTCCCTTAGCGGCAAAGAATGATCTCTTTGAGGAAATGCATTTTTCCGTAACTTATTGCGATATTCCTGAGGAAGTCTGAGTTTTCGGATCATGTTGTTGCTGTACGCAGCAACGAGATCAGATGCTGTACGGTATGGACCCTGGTTAAGGTAATAATACGAGTGTGGGTACCATTCTGATACGTTCGTCCCCGGATTATGAACTGTGCCACTCAAGGGAAGAAAGTTGAGCACATCTCCATCTTCGACTGCTCGGAACCCTATGATAAATCTATAAAACAAATATAAAATATATGCATTGATTACACGGGTATGTAGACGTTGCATTTTGTGCGTTTATGTTCAGAATGTCTCTCTCGCTCTACTTGCTAATAATAACCATTATGAATATAGTGAACACGTTCAATGCATTCATTGCTTATCGCAAAGTGTACCAATCCTTTCTGTCTTATACCCGTGGTAAATCAGAAATGAAGCAACAATTTAAAATATCAATGTATTTTATGCTTGCTGCTTAAACGTACTCGAGACCCTACCCCAAACTTAGAATTTAAGAGTTTGTTTTCTCACAGAGTGTAGCAATGTTTCTGTCGCACTCATCAAAACTGTTGTGGACATTAAGAGCAGAAACAGCTAATGCAAACAACAAAGTACGCTATTCTTGCTGTACTTTACGCCGAATTTAGAGCTTGAGGGTTTGGTTTTTACAAAGTTTAGCAATGATCGCAGTCGCGTTCCTCCATATCGCCGTGGAGAAACATGATAGAAGCAGCGAATGAAAACAACAATGTGCTTTATCCTTGTCGCTTAAAACTACTTGAAACCCTAAGTCGAATTTAGAATTTATTTAAGAGTTTATTTTTCACAATGTGTAGCAGTGCTTACTGCAGTGTTCACTAAAATCCCCTTGAAAAATCAGAACAGAATCAAAAATACCAATCTACTTTGCTATTGATGTTGAAACGTAGACGAGTCATAGTCGGTGTTAGTCATTCAAAATAGGTTTTGGACAGTCAGAGTAGGTGTTGGTCAGTCAGAGTGGGCCTTGAATAGTCAAATATGTGTTGGTCAGTTATAATAGGTGTTAGCCAATCACAATAGCTTTTGATCAGCTACAATAGGCAGTTAAAAATAATATGCATGTTCAGTCACTATTGGTGTTGGTCTGTCACAATAAATGTTATTCAACAAGAAAAGATACTGGTTAGCCAAAATAGGTGATAGTCATTTGAAACAGATGTTGATGAGTTAAAATATGTGCTAGGCAGAATATTCAGTGAGAATACGTGTAGGACAATTAGGGTGAGTCCTTGTCTAAGGTTATACGTATCTGATTTAGTCCGTTTAATTTTCATAAACCAAAGAGTGTTCCGTTATTTTATATTCCCATACGGGCCATAAATATTTAATATTAAATACAACCGGGGAATATAAGCCACTAATTTTCAATTCCTACAGGAGGCCATACAAAATGTGTGTAGTGCTATATTACACAGGGGCTATAAACCTTTAATTTCAAATTTCCATTGTGGCCATACTGACCCACATTTGCCACTTCGTTAATTCCACTTGTGGCTATGTCGTCTCCTTAATTACTATTAATCAAAATACACCATTATATGACTTGCATAATACATATAAAGGTGCAATGCTAATCGTCAACAAAGAACCGCCAACTGATCATACTTACTAAAAGCAATATATAGTGTGGTTACAGAGTCCGACCATTAAAAAAATTCTGCGGAAAAAATGCAGCAACTTTTCGTGACTCAGATGATAAATGTTGTAAAGACAGCTGTGCAATAACATAATAAATCGTCATTGATCATGATCGTGTAAACTATCTAAGCCCTTACCGTGTTTCCCTCTCAGCAGCCGTCATGCCAGGCGGACCATTCTGGTAGTTTATATACAGATCATCTGGGAAAGTGGCACCGTCAAAGCTCTCCCTCATTAAAGTCTCCAGGACCTTCAAGTCCCTATGTAATAGATAACTGAGTGCATTCTCCTCCACAATATCATAGGGCCTACTATTGAAGTGGATCTCACCAGGGCTAGTCAAGGGAATTATAGTGGTTACAGAAGGAGACCCCAAGGGACCCACTTTATACTCCATGACATCAGGTACTGGTATCGCCCCTCTCTGAATGTGTACTTTGGCATAGCGTGCAGGCTTCATCCCATTATGGTAAAGATACTTAATGGCGTCTTCCTTTCTTGGTGGATACAAATACATAAATATAATGAAGCTTTCCCCTAATGAACTTGGTGTTTGGCCAATCGCGGTGATGTATCTTTTCTGCCATAGAATTTCCGATACCTCTTTCATTTCCTTTGTGGTCAACGGCGCAAAGAGACTGGACTCGTAGGGTGCATAATTGTTTGGATTTTTGTTGGGACATTGTTTTATATTAGTTTTAGGGGATGTAGGTGGCATCGTACCGTTTAGCTTTGTTCTTTGGTATGACTGATCTTGACACGAGTTACTATTCTTACTGCCATGGTAAGCGTATATTCCAATTAGAATCCCACCTGCCAGACCTACGGCAAACACCACTAACACGAATAAATTGGAACGAAAGTTGAAACAGATCTTCGCCTTTTGTTCTCTGTGCTCCACATTGCATATTCTTAGGGGAGAATTCACGTTATCGTCGTCTAATCCTCGTTTGGCGTTCATGGTAAACTCAACATCAAAGACCTACAAAGAAAACAACAAAGAAAAGGCAAATTTTTATTATGTGCTCAAATAAAAATTCTTACTAAAAGTGTACAAATAATCAATTACAGGCGTTGCAATACACCACTCACACGCTTTCAATCCAAAATCATTCATCCTCTCTATTCGGCAGGTAAACAATTGCGTATTGAATGCAGTTTACCTCGGTATATTTTAGTAGAAAATGGCTTTTGTTTTCGGCCAATTATCTAACATAAAGGAACATGGTTGTGCACAAAAATTGTTTCAAAGTTTTGTTTCTATTTTGGGCGCTCCTGTTACTGTACAGCGTATTACATAAAGCCATTGTGCAGTTCTCTCACAGTTTCAAATTTAAGCTATCGCACTTATTTTTTCCTAGAATGCAAACTTCACACTGTTCTCGATTTCGTCACATCTTAATAAATTCACTGCTCACGAACATTCGACTTAGATACAGACTCGTCTTTGCAAATATACAGCATATCGAATTACAATATGGCAGTAAACTGTTCGTACATGAATTAATAGTTAAGCAGTCAGCAATTTGTCAATTAGTAAGAGTTAAATCACAAAAGAAATTATTTGATTTCCAGTGTGAACAGGACTCAAACCTTTACTCGCCTACATATTGATCAATAGTATTCCCACCTCATGAAATCGATCATAGTATTATTGGTAATTCCTTTTGGCACACTGACTTGACTTACTAGCTT
The DNA here is from genome assembly GCA_016617855.1 of Megalonaias nervosa. Lineage (NCBI taxonomy): Eukaryota > Metazoa > Mollusca > Bivalvia > Unionida > Unionidae > Megalonaias > Megalonaias nervosa. The sequence goes on from JAECUM010029966.1 coordinate 6,977, forward strand.
AGATAAGAGACCAAGCAAGCGATAGCAAATCTGCACATGGTTGCAGTGGGACTTGCACCAGGAATCCTGTGGCGCAAGCAAGTAGTTCACAATTGAACAATATAAGTAGCTTAGCAGTAGTAGTATTAATGTATGTAAAAAACTATGAAATGAAAGTAGTAGTAGTAGTAGTAGTAGCAGCAGCAGCAGTAGCAGCAGCAGTAGTAGTAGTAGTCGTAATGTATGTAAAAGATTATGAAATTAATCATCATACTCAGACTCAATAGTGTTGTCAACCAAATCAGCACGTACCGATGATGTTGTGCCACCTCTTCCCGGCATAACAAAATGTATGGCAGGTAGTTTAAGCCATTCCTTACCATTTCACATATATAAACAAAAACAAGTCTACGAATGTGGCAAAGTTTTCTACAAAGTCTTAATCAACGTATATAAAAAGATTATTTAATGCACATGTGTACAGTTTTGGATAAAGGTACAATATTGTATTTATATTATGAAACTTTGTATACATTATAACAATTACAGTAACCACGGGAGATACCACTCCCTCAAGAAATCAAGCACAGTGCTTGTTATGAAATGCAGAAGCGAGTAGAATCTTATCGTGCAATGGTAAAAAGGTAGTACCCATGGGCTTTCGTAATTGATGCAACATATTAAAAGAACAGTATGTACAGATAGACTCTATTAAAGGAATTAACTCTGAAACGACTTACCATACATATGACCAGTTAAATCAGGTAAGTAATATTTCAACATCTAAGCTCGTTTTGTTCTCTAAAAATAACATTCATACCGAGTGTAATACTATGTAATATAGTATTAGCCAAAATATCATACTGAGTGTAATAAAATGTAACATAGTGTTAACCAGAAAGTCATACCGAGTGTAATACGATGTAACATAGTATTAACCAAAATGTCATATCGAGTGTACTACGATGTAAAAACAGCATTAACCAAAATGTCATACCGAGGGTAATAAGATGTAACATAGTATTAATTAAAATGTCATACTGAGTGTAATACGATGTAACATAGTATTAACCAAAATTTTATACCGACTGTAATAAGATGGGCCTTAGTTCTGGACAAATATGTTATCTATTTTATGAAGCCGATGAAGACATTATGTCTGATTCTGTCCTAACAATTTTAAGTATGTGAAACTATCGGATATCAATTAAATTTCTTTAACTTGTGAAATAAAACAAAACTATTTCATACATATAAAGCAAATAATTTCATATTGGTTTATGTGTATTTCACATTTACATGATCTTTTTTTATGCATAATTAAAGTTGCCTTTTACATACACGAAACTGTCTATAACATCTGTAAATTTCTTTCTTCACACAATTGGATTTCTTGCTAGCATCCGCGAAATAATTTTTAAATATGTTAATTTTAAGTTAAATTCTATGTTACACCAGTACACGTTTTGTTTTAAATAGTAAATGAGTACTGAAAGAGTGAATTAAAGTCAAACTGCTGGTAAAAGGTACAATTTCCTTTATATATTATTAAATAGTATTTCACATATGTAAGCAAGAAAAATATTTAGATTCTCCATTGGATATGGGTATTGAATAGTATTGTCAATACAGTGTGCTTTTGTTCTAAACAGCGACCTTAAGGCAATGAATACATGAAATCAATGATATAACTGTATATATCGAGTTTCGTGATTTATGTATTCTTCTCACTTGCAAGCAGATTTTCGGAATTATTTCAACAGCAAACAATAAAGCCATAACTATATCTCTCTTGGAAAGTAAAATTCATATTTTATACGAGAATTGTTTTACAAATATCACGGGGAAAAAAAACACTTCAGAGAGGCAAAAATGAGTGGTAATATGTAATTAAAAATAACTTTAAAATGAAATATACAACTGTGAAAGGTAAACATGCACCTTTTTCAATAAACGTTCATTATGCTTACAACTGAGCTACAATCACCACTCACATCCAAGTGGCAAAAAAATTAACAAAGTGAACATTACAGAATCAACTGAGATTTCTCACGGTTTGCACTACGGAATCAACTGAGATTTCTCAAGGTTTACACTATGGAATCAGCTGAGATTTCTTACGGTTTACACAACGGAATGAACTGAGATTTCTTACGGTTTACATTACGGAATGAACTGAGATTTATTACGGTTTGCACTATGGAATCAATTGAGATTTATCACGATTTACGATCAGAGATATTATATCATAATACGATGAACTGTTTGAAACAAACATGAAACCTGTAACATCAGTTCCTTGTATGTAATAACAAACATGAAACCTGTAACATCAGTTCCTTGTATGTAATAACAAACATGAAACCTGTAACATCAGTTCCTTGTATGTAATAACAACTAACTGACCCACAAAGAACCGGTATCTACCATTTGCCGTCTCCCAGTTCGGAGAATCTGCTGTTGTTTTACAATACTGGTTACATTGTGTACCATTCCAGTCACGTTAGGCCTATCTAATAGCAAAACAACAGACAATATGATTAATTCATCATCCTTCCAGTGTTTATTATAATGAAATTTACAACTGAACCAACGAAGTAATAAACTTGATGAAACAATTCGCTGCGTGTTTCATATTCGCACTATTTCTTTCCGCACAATAATAGCATTCAACGCTTTCGGCTTTTCATATCAATACAATATATTAAAAAAACAGTATGCACAAACAATGTCAAAAAGAATTAATGCTAAATCTACTTACCTTGCGAAATGTCCACTTAAATTAGGTAAATTTTTTTTTCGTTCTTTAAAACTCATTACCCTTTCGTTTACAAGTAATGTTTACGTACTACCATCCAGTATATTTCAAGCAATACTAAACTCGCAAGGAATAAAGCTATAAAGAACAATATACCTCAAAAACTGTACCTTATTGGTCCTGCATCACCCTGATGAACAAACTAAGCTTACTCCACAGTAATGAAAACTTTAAGGGAACAATGGCAAGCTAGCTTGGGTCATTGACCCCGCCTTCGTCAAAACGGCTTAAGGTACCCTTAGGCCAAACAAGAGATAACCACGCCCCAACCGGTTCACGTTACCATTTCCTAGCAACTATATTGACATTCATTTACAGTCGATATACATATTTACTCTAATTCTTTCACAATTTACCTTAAAAGTAAATTTATTTTGGTGACAAATTGTCAGCAAAAAGTTTCATTGAAATAATACGTAATAAACTAAAGTTCTGTGTGCGTGCGCGCGCGCGCACGTGTGTGTGTGTGTGTGTTCTAAACTGTATTGTCTCTAATGATTGTAAATTGTTCTCAGTTTACTGAAACTTTCCAAAGCTTTAACATCAAGTAATGATATAACATTAGAATACTGGTACATCATTTGTTAAAAACAAGCATTCCAGGTGATAAAAGTATCAGGTAGCCTGGACAAGACTTATGGAGCAGGATACACAATGTAGAATATCTTCCAAGCTTTGAAAAAGAGTTTTTGTCCAAATATCGTATATAGCAAAATGCCAGGTTTTATTAACAGAACCCTATATATTATCCATACTAGATGATGACATAATGAAAGTTCGTTAGAAGTTGCTTTTACCGTGTTCAACTTGTTGACACACCTTTTAGTTCTTGCAGTGGAATTGAAACCACCATACATTTCTTGATGTTCTGTCCCAAGTATAGTAGACAACGAATTGAGTAGATGAGAAAATTACTCTCAGTGCCATATGCAACTATTAGCTTAGATTTACTGCTTTGGGGAAAGGGCGATGCAAATGTAAAATACCGAATTTTACATGCAAATATATAACCGATACCGTATGATTTCGATAACTGACTCAAGTCGTGATCGCTGTCATTCTCTCTCTCTCTCTCTCTCTCTCTCTCCAATAATTTTTCATTATTATTATGTCTTCATGTTGAATATGTTGTAATATTTGTATTATGTACGGAGAGGGCTAATTTAAGTTGTTAGAACTTGTGCCCAATCCAAATGCATCCTAATGTGTCAATAACATATGTTGAAACTAACAATCGTTTTGTACAAAACAATGAGTAAATAACATCGCCATAAAAACAAACGTTTAGAGGTCCGATATTTTCCAGTACCAGAGGCTGGTCTGGGGATGGGGGTGAGGCTACCACTCCCTGGTCCCAACGATTATGAGTGTGAAGCAACCGGAAATTTTCCTTACAGTTAAAAGGTTAAAATCATGCCCTGAAAACGCTTAAAAGCAGGATCGTCGGGGAGGCTTCTCCCAGAAGGCCTCGATCAAGGTTCTATGCCGCAGAAACTTTGTCAACTTGTTTATGCTTCCCCCCCCCCCATCCACCCCTAAGTACAGCATGGCATCGTAAGCATCGTTCCTAAAACACGAAATAGAGTTACAGTCAAGCTTGCTTATCTACATTGCAAAATATAAAATTAGAAAGCAAAAAATAACACAAAAATAAATTATATTTAATTTTAACTATGCTTGGGTCTACATTTGTATGTGTGTTTATCTTTGCCCCATGTGACTTCTATTCATTTTTAAGATTATGCATTAATAATTTTATTAGAAGAGGACAATGTATATATAGATATTTACACTATACGTAAGCTGTACACTGTACTGGAAGGGGGGGGGGAGTATATGTAGATATTTACGCTATAAGTAGGCTGTACACTGTATCCGTATCCGTAACAAGTTGATATAAACTATATACGTGATCCGTTGCTGGATCCAGTGCACTTGAAAAGACTGTTATTCACCATTTGATTTGTATTCTTTATATATATATATATATATATATATATATATATATATATATATATATATATATATATATCCAATAATTTTTCATTATTATTATGTTTTCATCTTGAATATGTTGTAATATTTATATTATGTACGGAAAGGGCTAATTTAAGTTGTTAGAACATGTGCCCAATCCAAATGTATCCTAATGTGTCAATAAAATATGTTGAAACTAACAATCGTTTTGTACAAAACAATGAGTAAATGACATCGCCATAAAAACAAACGTTGAGAGGTCCGATATTTTCCGGTACCAGAGGCTGGTCTGGGGATAGTTGGGGTGGGGGTGAGGCTACCACTCCCTGGTCCCAACGATTATGAGTGTGAAGCAACCGGAAATTTTCCTTACAGTTAAAAGGTTAAAATTATGCCCTGAAAACGCTTAAAAGCAGGATCGTCGGGGTGGCTTCTCCCAGAAGGCCTCGATCAAGGGTTCTATGCCGCAGAAACTTTGTCAACTTGTTTATGCCCCCCCCCCTCCACTCCTAAGTACAGCATGGCATCATAAGCATCGTTCCTAAAACACGAAATAGAGTTACAGTCAAGCTTGCTTATCTACATTGCAAAATATAAAATTAGAAAGCAAAAAATAACACAAAAATAAATTATTTTTAATTTTAACTATGCTTGGGTCTACATTTGTATGTGTGTTTATCTTTGCCCTATGTGAGTTCTATTCGATTTTTAAGATTATGCATTAATAATTGTACTAGAAGAGGACAAAGTATATATAGATATTTACACTACAGGTAAGCTGTACACTGTACTGGAGGGGGGGTGAGTATATGTAGATATTTACGCTACAAGTAGGCTGTACACTGTATCCGTATCCGCAACAAGTTGATATAAACTATATACGTGATCCGTTGCTGGATCCAGTGCACTTGAAAAGACTGCTATTCGCCATTTGATTTGTATCCTATATATATATATATATATATATATATATATATATATATATATATACGCTACAAGTAGACTGTACATTTAAATATGGATGGTTTGATCAACAAAGGGAAGTTAGAAGAAAGGTAAATGAGTACATTAAAGGGGCTTTAGATTTACACAGCCAAATAAGTACATTGAAGAGGCTTTGAAGGATTTACACAGTTAAATGTTTTCACTAAAGGAGCTTTAAATTTACACAGTTAAATGTTTACATTAAAGGGGCTTTAGATTTACACAACTAAATGAGTACATTAAAGAGGCTTTAGATTTACACAACAAAATATATACATTAAAGGAGCCTGTGTAAATCATGGATTGATTAAGATAAATGCAATAAACTGACAACAAACAGTGCAAAACTAGCATCTAACTAGCCTGAGCGCTTTCGACTCTTAATGAGTCTTTTTCAAAGGCGTATACAAAACAAAGACAAGACAAACAAATAAAACAGAAAAACACAGATAAAATTATACATTAAGGGCTTTAATTTACACAATTAAATATGTACATTAAAGATTTAAAATTTACACAATCAAATGTGTACTTTAATGACTTTAGACTTACATAATTAAATGTGTACATTAAAGAATTTCAGAAACGGAGTCACCCTAAAATATTTTTTAAATTCAAATTAGAAGGAATTACTTTTGACACAATCTTGAGGCAAAAATAAATCTGTTTTATCTGTTACACAACCATTGCACGGCTGCATTATGTCATCTAAATCCAGCATTTCTAGAACAAATCTATACATCAAATAATGTTTGAAGGGGCAGTGTTCTTGAGCGTCTCTGCGGATCAGAAATTTTGGTTACGAGTTCCAAATTAGTAGCTTTATTCATATAATCTCTGATAACATATTTGAATGGCTGCTCATGTTATGTCGTCTAAATAAACCATTTCTTAAACAAATCCACATAGCAGATAAGGACTGTGATTACCATTAGCGAGTATTTCTTAACAATAGAAATTTAGGTTACGGGTCTAGGTTACTATCTTAAGTTACTCTGTCTCTGATACCACTGTCACGTAACTGCCTTTGTTATGTCATCTAAATAAGGAATTTCTCAAATAAAACCTATAATCAAATAAAGCATTCTAGGGTGTCCCTAGACAACAGACATTTAAGTGATAGGTCCCTCGCTGAATCCTCAAGTGAATTTTCGGCATAACTATACAATAACTCTATGACTGTTCCATTTACAGCATATAGAGTAATATCTGAGTCACGTGTCTTAATGTTATGATATTTCCCTCCACGTGGCTATTAGAAAGTTTCACTCCCGTAGTCAACTGTCTTATCATACGCTAAATTTTAAGCACGTGATCAGCTCAAAATTTGTAGATCATAAGATGTGAAAATATAACAAGGACATTGTACCGGTGTAATGCAATGCTCTGGTTATATTACAAAACAAAACTGCAAAATGTTGCTCCAAATGTTCGAATCCTAGAATACGAAAAAATAAATTGAACCATTCGCCAGTTTGCTATTAAGTTCTAAGCAATATAACGATTTTCTAATGTTACGTTTTTGCTAGCTTTAAGTGAATGTGATAGTTACGTGTTGAGCAAATAACCCAAGTCAATAGTTAAATATCTCTTGTAAACAAATTTTAAAGCAGTAAATAAAAGAAATAAAGGACAATTGCCCATATCACAGCATAACTATATTTACGTCAGTTCAGTCCACTGAAACCCCAAATGGTTGTTCATATTTCCAGAAGTGTTACCTCTAATTGTGTAACTTAAGTTTGAATTTCATTATTGTTTTGTTCTGTCATTTAACTTTAGATATACTTTTCTCATAGGGATTTTAATCAAAACTATACGATTATGTGATACAGTAATTGCTATCGGAAAGCTGGTATATTTTTGAAGGCAAAATCGTCGTTCAATTACACACAATGAGAAAGCAATATTTAATAATATTTATTAAAATAAATAATTTACAATCCGAATTCATATTTGAGAAAAGATCAATTTAAAAAGGGGGATTTTTGTTTGATTGTTTCTTACCATATCATATCATCCCAAGAAAACAAAAAGGTAGAGATATAGTAACAAAGCTTTCCAGTAAGCTTGAAGGCTGTCATATGTCAGATTTATTGCATGATTTCGAATAAATGAAACTATTACAGAAATTAAGTAGCGGGGTAGGTAGGGGTGGGGAGGAAATGTAGGTGAGGTAGTCTGTTCGAAGATTATATATCACGAACCTACGATTCATATTGAGCAGGTAAGGGATAACCCTGGAATGTTTGGTTTGTTTGTTTGTTTATTTTGTTTTCTTTTCTTTTTTTTGGGGGGGGGTTACGGCATTGTTGATCGAAATCGGATTTTGAAATCGGATTTCTAGGGCTAAGGAAATCCCCACAGCGTAATATATCATAGCACAGACTGGATAATCTCTCAAAGACAAAATTTCGCAAAGTATAGAAAACTTAATTGTAGTCACATATATGCGATTGTGGTTGGAGAACGATTAAAAAAAAATAATTCATATAATGACAAAGGTGAGATTGTATTAGGTCTCCAAGTCCCAGGTTATATCAAACGACTGGGAATTTTAGAGCTAGGTTAAATGCATAGACATTTTCAACCGAGTGACCAGAACCAGGCGACTTGGTACTTGGACCTAGTTTCATGTTATTCACTCATCAAATTTAACCAAAGAAATAATAATGCTATATTTTCTAATCACTTTTCTACTTGTTTCCAGTGATAGAAGTCTGCTACGTAACGAAAGCTAGATACCCCACCCCAAATTTGCTACATGGCTAGAGCTAGATACCCCATTGCAGTTTGCTTTAGGGTGAGAGTTAGATTCCCCCCACCCCACCCCATTTGTTTTAGGGTGAGAGTTAGTAAAGTCCAATACCGTATGGACTTGAAAATGAACATTTATCTTTCTTTTAATATTAATAGTTTATGGATTTAAATAGCTTGAGCTGTCTTCAACCTTGTATTTCAATTTTATAAAAAAAAAAATGTATATTTCAAACAATTTCATATCGTTGGTCTGTGATATCCACCAGAGGTTAGTGTTAGAACTGGTGTCAGGCTTGGTGTCAGGATAATAGGACTGGGTGGGACATCATGCTACATGTCTACGGAATGATCAATGTAAACTGCCACACTAAAGACATCGTAGCGATATGACTGAAAATTTTTAATGCTACGTTAAAAATCCAAATCACACACACAGACACACACACACAGACAAAGACACCACCAGTTTCTTATGATTAGATATCCTTTACTTCATAATATTTGCTGACTTTACCAGTTACAGGTTTTAGGACACTTAACTTTGCTTACAACTGTGAACAGCGTAGACTCGGATTTCCCGGCGCATGATGATACAAGATGTCCTGGATCTACTTTTTAATTCATACGAACAGAGTGGTCTCCAACATGTCCCACATGTCGGTCAACGTTACTCGCAAATGGGAGTGCGTTGTACACAAGTAAAGATAGCAAGTCATTTCGACTTAGCTGATAAAACAAACATGATGCATGTGTTCATTGTGACATTGAGAACATGTCACAAATTCACCATACTGATTATACCACTAAAAGAAGTGTCAATGAATATTGCATTATTTATCCAGATACTTCTCAATTCTACTCCCCACAACATCCAACAATTTAACTGAACAAATAAATAAAACTTAAAAAATGCATTTTATAATTATTTACCTACCTAAGAGCCACTTAGTTGACCTCGGGTACTTACCAACGATTGCATCCCGCTAACATCGCGAATGTGTGTGTGTGTGTCCACAGAGTGAGATTAGTAGCCTGCCATGGAGAGCATTATCACGAATCAATATTTATAAATAAATCTGAAAACACTTATGTGCTAATGTTTCCAGGCATTCCAGAGAATTCAATATTAGACGCCAAAAACATCCTAGAATCCATGTTATCTTTTATTACAACAGTCAGAGGTATGTGAGGAAAATGTGATCTTTGGTGGGTAACAATATCAAAGCTTGCATCAGTGTCGAGATGGGCGAACCTATAGCGTGAAACTTTAGCTGGAATAAAGATAAGTTTAAGGCAACCAATAACTTTAACACGAATAAATTCCAAGCGCGGAACGTGGTTAGGGAACATACATAATACGCAATTCTACAAATGCTATTTATTATTGTATTCATTCGTGGACTTCGTGCCTGTAAATATTCTTCAGGACAATGGAAGTTTTTTATACTACTAACTAGTAAAGGGATTAAAATTAGTTACATTTCAGCATGTTAGATTTATTTTATTCAGGGGAAAATGCATGTGGTAGGTAAAACGTAAACGGGTTTTGTTTTCAAATACCTTTACATAGCCATAATAATCAGTGCCTGTTGGTTTATTCATTACTTGGTGTCTTGGGGAGAGGGGAGAGCGATACCTCAATATATGCGTGATGTGTGTGTGTGTGTGTGTGTGTGTGTATATATATATATATATATATATATATATATATATATATATATATATATATATATATATATATAACACATACCTTAAAAATAACATGGCATTTAACGTGTTGGTATAAAGCAAATTGATATACCAATACTGTTATATATCAAATTGTGATCCGCCTATGGCGCAATAATACCAATATATAAACATTCTTTCAACTGCAGGCCTATAGATCAATGATGAATTTCCACTCATTAATCATTAATGACGTATGAAAATAACGATAAAAGATATTATTAATCCCAGTTTTCTAAATGAGTTTAACATGGTACACAATTTTCATCGCAATCCTTTCTTTTTTCCGTTCCCCTCTCCCCTCTCATGCATAAAGGACAAAATACACAGAAATACTGAGTGAGAGAGAAAAACAATTTGGGTTTGACGAAAACCTTACAACTGAGGTTGAACCAAGTAACCTACAAGAATATGATTCGTCGTAACGGTATGTTTACACTTTCCTTGGGATCTCTCTACAGTGTTCACAATATCAATGATACATAGTTGCAATAGCCTGTCAACACTATAAGTTAAATTTGTCGGTTACGAAGCACACATACTGTAATGTATTTAATGCTTTATTGTTGTTGCTGTTTCTTAAACCTATTATAATGTTCTAAAAATCGATTATTATAAATTAAATATGAAAATGTCCAAACGGCGCCAATCTCTCTCTCGTAGCAAGAGAGAGAGAGAGAGAGAGAGAGAGAGAGAGAGAGAGAGAGAGAGAGAGAGAGAGAGAGAGAGAGAGAGAGAGAGAGAGAATTGTATGGTCAGTAGTAATGTTAATTAAAGCAGAATAATAATTTTGATCAGCTGTAAATATATTAAAATGTTTTAATTACCTCTTGTTGGTTCGTCATTTTGCTTAGTTTCTTTTCTTTGCTAATTTCCATGCGCCAGTGCGTGAATGCCTGAGAGTTCAGTGTGTACAAGTAGTTAACGTGTTCGTAGTGCTCTACTTTCTGCATAAAAACAATCTTTCATGTTTAAATCATAAGCATCTTATACTGATTTAAACAATGTGAATAAAAATAGAAACTTAAAAAGAAAACAGTAAAGTTATCAATTTGCAAATGTGATTATGAACAACAAGAAAAGGCATACGACTGCATTTTGTAGCGGACACACTCCCAGGGATGTGAGGAGTTCATTCACTCGGTCAATAGACAGTTTCCCGGAGCATATATCAACTCCGTTTAAAGGGTAAATATGTGTATCTGTATGTGATATAAATAAAATATATGTATAGTATGTATGCTGTATCAATGAGATACCACTCGTTGTATAAATATTTCATTAAAAGGAAACTCGGCAAGCCTTGTTTCCTTTTAATGTAACATTTCTATATCTCGTGGTATATTTTGCGTTCTTGTAGCATGAATTTGCAGACGTATTTAATATTGTGTGTAGATATTATTTGAGAGGAAACATTTGTTTAGATTATTCATTTGAACTTTAAGTGTTCATTGGAAAAAATATTATTCTGGGACTATTGCTAATTATTCACAGGAATTCTGGACATTGTCATTTTGATACATCAGGACTGTTGGCAGACACGTACATGAGTGAATTTGAAACTTATTCGGAAGATTCGATTATTTTGACTTGAATAAAACTTTACATAATTATTTTGGACTCAGTTCATAATTCTGTAAGTTCCTCTTAAATTTTCATTTTGTAACTTTGACAATTAAATTATTTCTTATGTATGTATGTATGTATGTATGTATGTATGTATGTATGTAGACTATATGCCAAGCAAAGTGGTGATTGTGGATATGTATGTATATATTAGTGCTGCGAGGAACGTCTGTATAATACCGTCGATATGGTGCCGATTAAAAGGATAAATTCTAAAAATGTTAATGCAATCGATTTTAAAAATAGTTTTAGGAGAATCAACCCTTAAAGTACATATAAGTATGAACTACTATAAGATGAATGATAAACATGTTAAAGTTATGTAAAAGCCCAAACAATCTAAAATCCTAAACATAACCATCATGCGGAATTATATTAACCAATATAAAAGAATTTATCAGAGCGCATATTTTTGCGTTTGTGTTGTTAAATATATTAAGATTTTTTTGTGACGTTTGACCACCCACCCCATACCCAGATCAGTACAACCACCAACCTAAGAAAATGATGTTGTAAGTTTTAATCTGCAAATTTACTTAATGTTACAAGACCAGTCCGAATCTTCTTTTATTATTCCAGCAAATTTTACTTATAAGAATGACTGATGATATAAGTTTCAGAAAACAATGAATTCAAGTACTTGTCAATTATATCGTCATTTCATACGCTGAGGAAAAGAAAATTGCGGTATAAACCGTTTGGTATATAACCTTAAGCAAGGCGTTTGGCATGCGTTCTGGAATAAATTAAGATCCTGCAAAGTAACCCAAATAAACAAAATAGTTTATTTTGCTATTTTCATAATTCTCTTTCTCCCTTTAAATTATCGCTATCATGTCTTGGACTATAGTCTTGAAAACCGCAAGTAATTTCGTTGTATCGATATGTAAATGAACAGTTCTTTACATTAAGCCGTGAATTACATCGGCGTCTTGTAATGCTTTTCACAGAGGACATTAATCTTTATTCAGATTATTAAGGGGAATTATCCCGGTATGTTCATTACGGATATTTATTAAGCAATATTTACTGACAGTAACATAAAATATTTCGTGAGTAGTTTGTATTTAGTTCTGTTTTGATGTATAAATTGTAACGAAATTTGACTAGATAAAGAATGATAATATGATTTTGACTACACACGTCTGGATATTATTCTTCATTTTCATGTAGAATTATCAATTCTTCATGGACTTACTACTATTATGAATATTAATTAACTGATGGTAATCAGCATGGCAGTGTAACATTTAACGCGGTGTTAAAATAAACATTTAGTAACTTCACCAATTGGCATTTAGTAACGTATTTAGATAATAGTTCTGACTAGAGAAACTGGCGATGAATGAATACCAATCAGTAGGCTACTGTGGGGAAAGATTTTATATTAAAACTGCTCATGAGTTATCTTTCAATAGCAGTTTACAAGGTGAGTAGTGTGCAAACGCGCGTGTGTGTGTGTGTGTGTGTGTGTGTGTGTGTGTGTGTGTGTGTGTGTGTGTGATTTAGATTTTTAACGTAGCTTTAACAATTTTTCAGTCATATCGCTACGATGTCTGCAGTGTGACAGTTTATAGTGATATCTAGCACTGGGGTATCATGCCGCATATATGAAGCATGATGTCCCACCCAGTCGCATTATCCTGACACCAGGCCGATCAGTCCTAACACTAACCTCTTAATGCTGAGCGTCAAGCGAGGCAGCTGTTAGTACCATTTTTTAAAGTCTTTGGTATGACTCGGCCGGGGTTTGAACCCGCGACCTCCCGCATCCGAGGCGGACGCTCTAACCACTAGAGCTAAGTTCATAAACCTTGCTGAAACAGTTTTAGACCCGCGCCACGTTTAGAAAAGAGCCCTAAACCACGAAACACGTCAAAACGTGGACGTGGATAGGGTTATCTAGTGAAGATCGGGTCTAGACAGCTATCTTAGTTGATTCAAGTTCCTTGCATGTTCACTAAGTACAGCGTGATGTGTAATTGCAACCTCTTTTTCTAGGAATGGCTTGTTGTGTCCATGGCATTATGCGATTAATGAACTTGTGACCTTTGTGATCTGATGTTTGATTAGTCAAACTGTCAAAGACTGTTAACGTTGCGTTACAGACTAGAATAGGCTCCATTTCAACGTGTGAAACATAGGAGTTCTCGAAAGTTTATATAACCAAGTAATAGTATCTTACACACGGCACAAGTAATAGCATAATACACACGGCACAAGTTAATACTACATCAAGATTTATTAACCTTGCATTGTAGATTGCAACGGCCTTTAAGAAACAATTCTGCTTCATAATTATGTCATACATGTGTATTCTTCAGATAGAAACATTCGGTTTATTTGTATCTTACCTATATTGTTGTTTACAATTGTCAACCCCAGTAATCTCTCTCTCTCTCTCTCTCTCTCTCTCTCTCTCTCTCAATGAGAGAATATCGACTTCTGATTTGTTGTTACCATAGATGAAATGGATAATAAAATTATTGATGGAATTGAGTATCGTGATTCCAGAATGAGTCTAGCCTGAAACGTCAACGAGTAGTTCGGCGGAGACAAAGATACACAGACAATACACATATTGAGGCCAGTGCTCAAGATAAAGGTTCACAACTTATGCCACGACTGCTAACGCTAAGACTTGTTACAAGATACCCTATATCATATTTGTACAACATGGAGGTACTAACTGATAATATGATAAAGTAGAACAATAATGAAATAACATGAAAATAACCGAATACAAATGTAGAATAATATTTAGTTATCATGAACATGTGCGAATACCTACTGTAATACAATAATGAAATAAAATGGAAATAAGCGAAATACATCAGAATTAGGGGGAAACAGAATTTTGTTCAAAGATGTGGATCGTACATCACAAAACGTTACATGACCGACGAGCATTTACGTTATATTTGTAGAATTATATCCATTAAATAGCCTGTGGATATAATATCCAGTATTAAATAGCCTTTGGACATAATATCCAGTGCTAAATAGCCTTTGGACACAATATCCAGAGTTCAATGGACTTGGATCATATCATATCGTGTTTCTAGAAAAAAAAGACAAAAAAAAAAAAGACCAAAAAAGACACACACAAAAACCCTAAGAGAGTCTTTGAAAAGGTTTCTAGTGAATGTTATTAAAAGTAGAAAATGTACGCGTTTGAACATATAGTTCTATTGAGCGGCAAACAAATAAAAAATTAAAATGACAATTAATACGATCTCTCCTTTGAATAAATAGGAATAAACAACAATCATGTTGTACTTTCAAATATATGTGCCTGCAATGCATATATGCAATAACGTGACTGACTCTGGTTGGAATTTTGTTCTCATTAACATCTAACTCAAAGCCATGTTCAAACGTGTAATCTCTTGCGGAATTATATATAAATCGTCAAGAAAATGAAGAAGGAAGAGACCTGTAAGGTTTTATACATGTAATACACAAAGCACGTAACAAAAAGTCTTCTTATGTCACATTGATTGATAGGAGTCCATGGTAGAAAATTAAGTTTGAATGAAAGAAGCTTATTTTACACTTCTCGTGATATTGATGTGTAGAGATAATCATAATAACTTCCTGACTCCTTTTTTTTTTACCATATACTAATATTTCATTATCTATCTGTAAAGATATACACTTTATGAATACTATAATTTGGAGACAAATATGATTGATAACAGGAAGACTTTTCACCAGTCAAAAGAATAAACACATAATTCTGAATGTGGTTCAGAAAATCCGGTAACATAAAAAATATTATACCATTCTTTATTGTTGTAGATTCTAATCTTGTTTTCTTGATTTCTTTTTCTCAACGCAACCGAAATTTCAGCCCAAAATATTTATAACATTTGTAACCGAGATTAAGGCTTCATGTAGAAAAATTAGAGTATTGTAAGAAAATCATTAAAAGTTACAGGACGACTGTATCGCTTTGCATGATATTGCATCATAATTCAAAACTCGATTTTTCTGAAGGTTCGGAGAGAATGGGGAAGAGAAGAAAATTAATGCTGACTTGTTAAGTGCTTTATCTGTACAGACGGATGGCCAAAATAATGATGTAAATACTGCTACACAAACTCTCTTATCGTACAACTTGAAACGAGTTTTTTTACGATGAATATTTCCTGACTGATTTAAATATTATACCAAATATTTCTATATCAAAAACACATTTAAGTAAGTTTTTGATAGAATGTGTGAATTATCAACTGAAACATGGGCAATCATATACACGCTCAAACTCGATATGCCTAATACTGTAGAGAACTAAAACCCACAGAGTATATCAGTTTCAAATGACTGTGAGAAGCAGGTGTAATTAGATAAACATAATTAAAATTGACATGTTTATCTGCATATTAATAAAAGATTTCAGTACTTTCAGTTCTAGATCTCCGACCAAAGTATATTTAATTAAATCTGCTGATAAATTTGCAACAGCAAATAACATAAATTACGACTGTTTGGGTTTTTGTGTATTTTTTATTTGACGATTTGTTGCTATCAACTGTCATATCATGTTAAATATTCCGATGGAAATCTCGGCCAAGACATATAACTGTCACTACTGTTTAAAAGTTATGCTTTGCAGGCGGTTCTGAAGATATATAAATGTTATAAATTTAAACAAGAACCTTGCTGTTAAAATGACGTTCACTATTCTTTCATACAGTTAGACAAATTAACGACTTCCCATTTCACTAAAATGTCATGACTGTTTTAGCTATGTTGGTAAAACATCGTTGTGGTTGCATTATTTTAATATGCTTGTTGTAAATGTGCATTTATTATATTTCATGTAACTTAGATATTACTTGTACGCATTTATTATGTTACTGGTAACATTGAAATTACTTGTATGCATTTATTATGTTACATGTAACTTGGAAATTACTTGTGTGCATTTTTGTGGCAAGCGTAAATAGCAGAGTCTGCTAAGCAAAAGTCATTGACATTGATTGGGCAATATCAGAAGTTAATTCATGCAGAAATAGCTATAAACTACCCAGACAGGCATTCACTTTAGAGATTCGGCATACAAATATAATGATCAGTAAAATATCATAAATATAAATACAAAAGGGGAATTAGTTTTTGTGCATTAAGGAGACAACAAAACTTTTCTGACACTTGCTCAGATAGATATGTTTTGCCATAAAATTTTATGCTCGAACAAACTACATTGATTCAAAATATACATTCCATGCAAAACTTAAAATTATTCCTTTATATATAGTTTTATTATATACCAAGTGTGAAATACAGAGACTTCTTGGCAAAATAATTTTCAGATTTTCATTCCTTATATTCTCACATGTGAACAATATAAGATTTCCCTGCGTGTCATCAGATGCTTGATTGTGTGTGCCTACAAACGTTGTACCTGCAAACAAAAACGACTACTTTTTGTGAGCTAGAACAAATAAATAGAAACTGTCTTACATTACAGACATGGAATTTAATCTTTGATAAAGGTATTTGACCAGACGCCATTTGTATCTCTCTGAAGTTATTTCCCTTTACTTCCTTGACAACAAGGATAAACCCGTTGCAATGCATTGACGATTCGTACTCGCGTTGTTTTCAGACAGGGTCAACTAGTTTACAAAATGACGTACATGAAATTTACTGCGACAGATTAGGTCAACCCAATCCTACCGCTTACTTAGGTTCCGTATATTTCTATGATCAACCTAAGCAAGTACGATAATTTACGAAAAGGGGGTGGGGTTTTCGTGTTGTGCCGGAGAATGAGTTTAATCTTCTAGACTTCTATACTGGAGAAAGTTTGGTATAACAGTAAAAAGGAACATTTTCTTTTCCTACGTTAATGCTGGATATATTTCATCTTGAGGTACCAAAATCGATATATTTTAGCTCATGGCATCGCCATTCGTTAAAATATAAAGTTTTTGGTACCACACGATGAAATATATTCTCTATTAAGTTCGGAAAAGAAAATATCCTCTATGTTATAATATGTGTACCATATAAATATAAAGGATCGTACTTGACGGTTGCCGAAGAAGGAAAATACATGACAATTTATTACAATCGGTATCATTTGATGCCAAAACATGTATAAATCGGTCGATGCTGCTGTAAAGGAGATGTAAATGGCAGCAAACCAATATGCGAAATAATACTAAAAGACAACTCCAGAAACGAAAAAGAATTCCTAATATTAAGAGCATACGCGCGTCAAAGTCTTATAGCCTTTTCATGTAAATAGGTGAACTAGTTGATATAGATAATGGGATCTAACTTCTTTCTATTTATAAAATGCATTGTTAGATCTTTTCAGTTGTTCAAGCATTTAGAGATAATGGCTCTCCGGTCCTTATGTTAGCCAACAGGGGGTCATAAATGCATGATTTAAGATCGCGCCGCTGTTCAAAAATAAAACGCTTTGTCGGCTAGATTTTGGCATACTATAATCAGTGCTCGAAAGTGGAATCAAAATGAATATCAATACAAAAGTTGTTCTGAAGGCTGATGTTTCCAATTTCCCTAATACAGATTTCAGTACATGCTGAGTGTCTCGTACAACATTAATACTTTTTGTCGGAGCAGAATAATACGAATTCGGGTAGTTAATACTATAACAATGTTTATGTAGTTTTGTTTGGCAATTAATGTTAAATTTAAGTTAATGTTATGTTTGCAACCATGGCATTGTAAGTTAGTTTTGGGTACAGTAACTATAACGCCTTGCAATTTCAGCTTAAGGATCTAATCGACGTAGCCGTAGTTGAAAGGATATTAAGATTAGAGATATATAATTCCAATTTTATGAATTGACTGCGTTTTCTGCAATTTGATTTGATGTAAACGGTCAGGTGATACTGATCTGGATCTTTTTCACATCGATAAATTCTGCGGACTACTTTTGGCTCCCTGTTTCCATATCATCTGATGTGAAGTTTTATCTATATCAACCCAATACACCCTAATAATAACAAAAACAAAATCCCACCCACCCACTCCTGTGATTTCCAATCAAAAGATACCAACCACAGAGAGAAATGGACCATTATAAGTTAAAACAATGTAACTGCACAGACCTTCCTGCACTCCACCACTCATCCCTTTTGCCGACGAAGGCATGTGGTACGCTTTACAAGCCAATCTTCGGAAATTATTGCTTTTCACCTCGACAACATGTTACAGCAGGGGTTATTGAAGGTCAGGGTCATATGTCAAATAAGGGATCTCACTAAAAATGGACGCGATTTTGCTTTTGAAAGATCAAAATGAGTAGAAAGTAAAATCAACGTTGCTATAACAACACGTGCCATACGCAAGCGTAATTTTCGAAAAAAAGGAATATCCTGGTTTAATCGCAGCAACCATTTTTTTTTATATATATTAATATAATGATCGTAACAAGATATCACTGGCATGACCCTTTATTGCATTCTACCCCATATTACTGTATAAAGTATCGACGAATCTTGGCTACCGAAGATCGGGCTATCTACAATGTATTCTATCGCAGTTAAGAGGCTAATGAGAAAAAACACCGATCTACATAAAAGTGAATGTTTTGTTGGTTAAATATACTGATCTGATGTTAGAAAGGAAGTAAATTGGAATTATAAGGATTAAATGAGCATGGTTGGGTATTTATCGATGTATAAATTTTACCTAATCACTCATAAAGTTAATATAAAGTCCTTCGGACTTTATTTACTTTGTGAGTGATTAGGTAAACTTTACACATCGATAAATACCCAACCATGATCATTTAATCCTATAATAAGTAAATTCTCTATGTCAGATTTCGTGTCATAATATTTAGGATTCAGGTGTGCAATGCAGAAATAAATGTTGTTAACATTGTAGTGCCACTTGCATTGGCATTGGAAATCCAATTTTATAAGTTACATCGCTTATATTTCGATGACTTGGAAAAAATAAACCCACCAAGTTAAGTACAGATATTTCAGAGCAATGCATTATGGCAATATTTTCTAATTACAGTTTGTAGTATACAAATCTTTGCATACGTGATAGATGATGTAACCGTAGTGTTCGTATAAGTTTAGCTCACTTTTGTTTCAACTTTGCCTCCTTTATGATGAAAACTTAAATATACCTTTTTTTTCAAAGTTGACATAATTTCATGATGTTGAATAAAGGGACTCCCTACCTTTATGTGCAATAAAGGAAAATACACAAAATATTTTATTTTCAGATTTTTGTGATCAATATATTTGGCGTCCAAGACAAAAAGGAATGCACCACGCTATGGAAACATGTACACTGTAAACAACTTCGTAGATGTGGGATAATGAACTTGAAGGCCAAATTACCTGGTACAAGCGTCCTTATGTAGACCAAGACATAGTGCAGGCTGCAGATGATACCAAACAATCCTATCCTTTAAGGTGCCTTCAAGGCGCAAGACAAAACTCTTTTCTTTCAGTTTTTCTGCACATATAAAGATCAATCGCAAAAGGAGACTTCTACCTTCCAACAAATTGCTGCTCGTGATCCAACCCACACAAAGTGTTAATTCGAACTATAAGTTTAACCTATTTTCCGAATATTATAAATGTTACCAAGACAATAGGGTATGCACGCGGTAAAATAATGTATCAGAACAGTCTGGCAGAAAATGAAACGGTACGGTTATCAAGCCATCAGGAACGTTACAATTTGAAATGTGGTTGTATCAAACTGTTTTCAAACGTACAGATGAAAAATGAATGATATTAATCTTCGACAAGCACTAACCGTAGCAATAATTATAGTGAGCGTAAATGCCCGATATTATATCGAATTACTGTGTCAAAGACAACAAGCAGGCAAACGTCTATAATAATTTCGTAGTTAAGCGAAAATTAATGATCCAAAACTCTCACATCCTTCTAAAGATATGTGGATTTTACGGATTTTAATGCGTCAAGGAGAGAATAAACTGGTTAAGATGGATGAGGATATGCACAGAATCGATATCACACAATTAAAGTTGAGAATAAACTAAAAGCTTGTCATTGTTATAAGAAGCCGCGTTTTGCAAAAGTTGAGTTGATATCGAGATAACCATGTAGAAATACAATGTCATGATTTATTTTTAACCAACGTTTAAACATAAATGAAAACTGGGAACCAAGTAGACTACAGCTCAGTTCTATATAGAGCAAGTACACAGTGAAGAGCCGATACACATTGAAAGAATTGTTTTAACTAAGAATTTGAAAACTTTACAATTTATGATCAAAACAAATACAGTCGAACAATAGTCTTTTGCTCATTGCTGTGTCATTATTCAGTTTATATATGTCCAAGTATACAACTATACAACGTCAAAATTGGACTTCAAGGATACGAATTTTATCCTTCTGTGTCGTTAATGTTGTTGGCTTTAACTGTACTTTAAAGACAATATTGGCAATTTCATGTCAAGGAAATGCGAGCTAAGAGTCTTTCTTAAGGACATACAGAAGAAT
>JAECUM010029967.1:0-95115 GCA_016617855.1 Megalonaias nervosa
TTTTTTTTTTTTTTTTTTTTTTTGTTTGTTTAATTTTGACAGTTTGAGGTTCCGTTAATATTGCCACCGTGAAGTATAAATTCTGAACAGGCCGATATTGTTCAGGTGCAACACGCAAACACAATTTCGACAAAGTACCTATCTTCATTGGTCCAACTGCCATGCAATCGAATAAATATCTTCCTGGGAACTATGTATGTCTCCAGCGACTATGCGTTTATTGGGTTTGCCACCACGTTCACTTAGAACTCAATTCATCAGGCCCCTCCTCGGTCTCTTAACTATCGTTTTCGTATTTGTCCAAGTTTTTTTTTTCCACGGACAAGTGCGTCCTTCTTCATTAACAGTCAGGATCTTTCTCTTTGTTGAATTAGTGTTGGCTCAGCATAATCAGCGGAGAATTTTATCGGGGTGGATTTCGGTGAATTCCATTTCATCGTTGTATAATCAATCCCAGGATGATTTTATGCCTGATGGTGAAGTGTACGACCGGATGGTGTAGCATTCTATTGCAATGATTCCATGCTGAGTTTCAACTGGTATTGACACAGCAGGGTAGTTCCAATAGTCGATTTTATTTGGCCATTAGCAAGATTATATTTTCTGTATTTGAGGGTTTGGTAACGCCATTCTCATGCAGATACTGATCAACAACACCGCATCGGTAATATCTGCAACGTCGTTTTCGCGTGGCCGTTCCGAGTCAGTCACGTATATGCTATAACAAATCTTGAACACGAACGCCAAAGATAGTTAAGTACCTGCTTGGATAGATGTCGAGTCGTTCATATTGAATGTCATCTCTGACTAACGGGAACGATACCGTATATCTGAAAGATTCTTGAACATTGTTCGTATAGTGTAGTGTTGCACCAATACAATGGCGATCATTTAACAATATTTATATTGTACCCCACACGCTTCTAGATTAGGCATAATGAACAAATGCAATCCAGATTCGCACGCCGTTCAGATGTGACTATCACTGCTATCAACATCTGAACATAAAAAGTCGACCATTTTGATATGCCATCTATTTTTCCCCTCTGGTTAATATTTTATTCAGTGACCTCCATACAGTTAGCAAGCATATTGGTGAGGATAGGACTGATAGCACCTGGGCGGCTTTAACTTCCATACATTGTTTGGTTGCATCATCAGCATCATCAACGTAGTTTTTGATAAAGAAAGCCAAATCGTCGGCGTCCCTGATTCCGTCGTTCTCAGCCATTTCGGCCAGGTTGTGTGTAAGGGCGAATTGCTGCTTCAAATAATATTGTTGCCGTCTACGTTTGACGTTAGCAGTTTTCCATTTCGACTTGACAAATCGCAGTCTCGTTTGGGTACACGCAAACAACATGCCGGGTGCTCAACTCTTTCAAATTGGCTTTGGTAGTAAACCTGGTGAGATCCACATTAGCGCCGCATCGGCTCTTGCGCGTCTGTAAACGTCAACAGGCATTTCTTTTGTTTCTTTGTTTCTTCCTTGTGTGGAGCAAGAAGTCTGTATTGTGGTTGAAAGTGGTGCTTGTCAGAGCGCACCTTGTCACTGTGGACCTTAGAAATTTTTAAATAGATTGGTGGTGGTGATAAAGCTGATGCCTTAACAAGCTACCTGGGGTATCGTGGAGTAAATATCCTGGTGAAAACATGAATTACTCCTGGGCCAATATACAATAACTGCGGGACTGGGATATATCTAGATGTACGACTGGTTTGTTATAGCCAACCAATGCCCGTAGAAGAACATGTAAACCGTGTCGATGTTGTATACTACCGACATGACCTCGCGTATAAAACATCAAGCGATATCAGTGAGCAATAGACGTGAATCTCATCCATTACTTAAATGCGATCAGTCCTACACTCAGAGAAAGAATCGTCAAGTGGATTTCAGAATAGGCATGAAGGCCTAGATTACACAGAGAGGAAAAGGCTCAGTACGATCTTAAGATCTGTGCATGGGCAAAGTCTTTTAATTGAAGGCAAATTGTATTAAGTTAATAAATATAGGTTAGTAACAGGCGACCATATACTACAGTCCCAGTGATTACTTTAAGGTAGAAGTAGCCGCTGAAAAGTTAACTTGCATCGCAAAATTTACCCATGGCGTCTCCATAGGGTGACTTTCCTAAACAGGCGGTGTAGCAGATCTACCTACCACGCCAAGGAAAATTTCCCTTGGATGGTTTGATGTGAGGACTCCCAAGGAAGTTTACGATTGTCTAACAAGTCTGTCACACACTTGTGGAACGATTATTCTGGCAACAGTACGCCCAAGAATTGCTAGTGAATCCTGAAGCGCGCTCCAGATAATAGGTGACACCCATATTTTCGTAGACATCATTGGTAGTGATATACATAAACGATAAGTCAATATCCGTCTACAGCGGCTGAAAGTAAGGAGCGGAGCATCCACGCAGGCCGACGGGACCGAAGCGCCCAGGGAATGTTACACACACGCGTTTTCCCAGCCGTAGATGCGATTGTAAGTTTGGTAAGTGGATGACATAGCTGAATTTGCAATGCAGGTTCGGCACAAGCTTGGCGCATTCCGTGAACGTTTGATCCGAATCATCCACGATCGCGTACTGCTGCGGTTACAACTGTTCGCGGATTTTGTAAAATACAGTAAGGAAATTCCAAAACATAGACCTAGACTCAAATAAACATATTGACTTCTATTAATAGCACTACTGATTTTAAACCCATATGTATTAGTTGTTTACACAGAATAAAATATAAAAAAACATCAATTCAGGTCAAAGAGAAATGAATTCAGTTTTGCACAAGGCCAAGTTCAACATACAATGTTACATTACAAAAACATGTAATGAAATAAAAAAAACCTAACAAACAAACAAGGCAAATTAAATATACATAACACAGTCCACTGTCTATTGCAATGATGTGCTGATCCTACAGGTCACATCCGTTCCCATTTTGGGGGTTCTCATTCAGTTTTATCAATTAGCTCATATTCTACAGAACACACCTCATTCCATTCGGAGGTTCTCATTCATTTAAATAAACTAGTTGACCTTGTTTGCCTAGTAAACACAAAAATAAAAATAAAAATGTATATAAGACGGAAAGAAACAGAGAGGGAAATTTAGTCATTTAAATTATGAAAAATACACATATACAGACACTCTCTGTCTGTGTCTCTCTATCTCGTACCCAGCTTATGATAAAGTCTAATACACAACGAGAAGAGGTCTCTGACCCTTGGGAGGTGGCTTATTGTGTCCTGAGTTGGAATGTGTTGGTTTTGGATCTAGAATTAGATTCAGAAACAAAGAGCAAGTGCTATGTAATGTATATTAACACTGATTAATTCCAAGGTTCCCCCATTGTTGTCTCTCCCACCAGGAAGTATCTTTCACTCTTTCACCATTATAAATAAGACATACATTGGCTGCACATCTTCCTTTATCTCAAGCTCTGACTAGGTCCATTATAAACACCAATACACCCTTGATTCCTTCCTGGTTGAACCCTTTGTGTCTCCACCAATCTGAGTATTCTTGGTAAAAACCTGCAGCGGAACGGTGTGTACGAGTATGATAAGGAACATCCGGGCATTTGGTATATGCCTATATGTATGCCATCATGCCATGTTACGTTACCTCGGCACGAAGAGTTAAAATAAATCTACAAATAATTTCATTGTCAGAATCGACCCTGATTATTTTGTGATATTAGTTACTCGCCCCAACTCAGTGCACACTTGCAAAATAACCTGTTTCGTTATATTTCCGCAAAACCCCAAAACAAAAACAAAAAATAAAGCAAATACTAGCTTCAAGCGAGACGTTTACCACGAGAAAACATCATTATCGTCATCATCATCATCATCATCGGAATCATCATTTTCTATTTCTTCTTTATTATTATTATTATTATTATTATTATTATTAATAAAAACTACCAAGGTTTCTCAAAGTTCTCGAGTTCATAAAGGAATACCTGAAGGACGATTTAAGATTGTTACGAAAGTTTATGTTAGCTCTCTCCTAAAAGAAACAGTTCTGATATTTATAATTAGGTCACAATTCTTCCAACATCAAATTCATTAAGGTCACAATAGACAACATTTTTTTTTTCTTTCACATAAGTGGTCCGGTTTATATAAAACTTCTCAATTTTAGCACGTACTCGACTATGTCTTCTTTTAAATTCGTACAAAGTTAAATTTCAGGGAAATTTGTAGATATTAAAAGGCTTAAAAGGTAGGTCGTATGTTTTTATTATTTATAGTGTTCAGATCGAAAAATTTTCATTTCATATTTGCATTCTAGGAAAAACTTTATCACGATCTCTAATATTTTAAACCTCCCAAATTGCACGTTTTAGTTCTAAATCTCTATTAAATACGTTTGACTCATAAAGTTTTTCTAAAAATAAATGGGCGTATGCCATGACGTTCATATTTGTCTCCTGTTTCTTCAGAAATTACTCCCTCCATGTTAATCTAACGGAAGATGGCCCTATCTCAGGTCCATGATAAGGTCGCTTATGACACTTCTGTTTCCTGACAGATAGTGCGTATCTGATAACAGTCTACATAACTCATAAATTTGTTCATCTCGAGAACATGTTATACATATTTTGTTCCTAAAGTACACATAGCTGGAGATATATAAGGCATGTTATACTTTCACCTTTACAGTTTCAGAATCTTTTAAAGGATTCATTTAGTCAAGTTTTTTTCGCAGCAAAATGTCTATGGTAAATGACTGAAACGTTTCTCAAATTGTCAAAAATATGAGAAGTAATTGGTTTTTTACATGATGAATCCTGGTTTAAGCTGGAATCAACCTGTTCCAGTGGCGTAGCTTGGGGAGGGGGGGGGGGACAGTTGTCCCCGAGCGCCATGTGCCAGGGGCGCCAAAATACAACTATTCGTTATCTCAGATGCACTCGAAGTGGGCGCCAAGTTTATGTTTTGTCCCCGGGCGCTAAGTAAGGGGGCGCTAAGTTTATGTTTTGTTCCCGGGCGCTAAGTACCCTCGCTACGCCACTGACTTGTTCATTGTTCAGCTTGCTTCAAATTAATGTTCTTATTTATCTAATAGACGTATGTTCAGTTGTGGATCTTACGATTTATTCGTCATAGAGACTATATGATAAGTAGGAAAAATGTATATTTGTCTGTTTGTTTCTATATTGCTGTCGCTGTCAGCAGCTTATATTACACTCGGAAGTAATTCTGCCTTTGAGATGCAAATGTGCTTGACACACACACACACACACACACACACACACACACACACACACATATATATATATATATATATATATATATATATATATATATATATAAGACGAACACCTGATTCTGCGAATACACTGACATAACGGTACAGAACTAAACTATTGATTGATGCTGGTAGTGTGGAATATGCTGGGATTTTCTTACAGCAGTTTTATTTGGATAGAGTGTCAGTCGCAGACCGGTGTCAGTCGCAACCGGTGTCAGTCGCAGACCGGTGCTAAATATTGTGTGTGAGCAAATAATGTAGATGTTTTGACATGCATATTTATGTGCCAGTGTGATAAGAAACATTGTTATGTCAATCTATGTTGAATTTGGAGCATTAATAAGTTCTTCTCTGCAATCTGATTACAAAAATTCCACAGGATCTGTACGTGGGGTGAGGTGTGGTTTGGGAAGTGAGGTGGGACGGGGTGGGGTGGGGTGGGGTGGGGTGGGGTGGGGTATATTTGCAATAAGTATAATTGCTAGCCATTGGACATGTGCAGGTAGGATGTAAGGGAGGCAACCTGCAATTGCTCTAACCGTTCTAAGTACAGGTCTCACACAACTATCTGAATTTGCTTTATCATGTTGTTGTTGTGAGTTTAACACCATTTCTCAGCACATGACAGGCTATATATGGTGGCCAGTATATTGCTGGATGAAGAACGCGTGAAAACGTCTGGAATAACTACTGACCCACGGGAGGCAACTGGCAAGCTTTCTCATATACCGACGTTGGCCGAGCCTGTTACTTGAACCATGTGGACAGAAATGAGGTGACAGTGATCTGTACAGGCGAGCACATTAGAATACTCGGCCACCCATGACCGCCATCATCGTGTTATTTCAAAATAGATACATGTGGAAAAAAGAAACTTAAAAAAGAGTTCTTCATATAGTTCAGTTAGCGAATTTTTCCTTGTCACATGAAACGACAAAGAGGAAAAGTTTTAGTCGATTGAAAAAGTCAAGTGTCGAAAAATATGTATGAAGGAAGATTACTGGAGGTGCCATTTTGCCCCCAAGCTTGTGAAAATTTTGTTGACATTTATGGCTTCCAACTGGCTTGAAAAAGAAATGCGTTTTTTTTTTCTTCTGATTTGCAGGGACAAAAAAAAAATACCTGAGCCAGTTTATCATATTAGTTGGAACAATTACCTGGAGATAACACCCCAACCCCCAACAAAACAAAACAACAAGAAGAAAAGAAAAACAACAACACTCCACCCCCCACCCCCCACCCCCAAGAAACAAACCCAAACCCGTCCACCAATCAGTATATGAGTATCAAAAGATTGGTCCCTAAATGACTCGGTCATATTCAAATGAGTTCAAGACCAGTTATAACCGATCTGAATATCCATTATTTACCGATATTGTTATGGCCTCATTAAGGTTTGTAATATGGCAATGCACTTCGATCAGCATGACATCTGTCTGATTGCCAGAGAAGCTGAGAAGTAGAAATGTTAACCTACGTACGTAAGTTAGCATTTTCTCTCAGCAAGGGTAGACACTTAAAGTGCAGTGCTAGATTTAGAAAGACCTCTGAAGGCATCACTTCTGAACCCCAGCTACCTATATCGGATTATCACAGGATCAGAAGTAACACACTTAAGTGGATACGATCCTTCCTGTCTGAAAAGGACACAGCGAGTTTTATAGTCGATGGAGTCGCCTCAGATCCTGCACCTGTCGGAAGTCGATTACAACTAGGCAATGTATTAGAGCCTATCATATTATTCATGTTCATTATTTACCTCCATAAATGTCTTAAATCAAGGACCGGACTATCTGCCGATGACTGTATGATCAACATGGCAGCGACACCAGAGAAAGTCTACACATTCTTCAAGAAGACTTAACTGAGCATGCCAAATGGGAAATAACTTGGGGTGTTTCCTTCCGAACATATGAATGTAACATCATAAGAATATACAGGTCATGAGCTCCTATATTCTTCCGATAATTATTAATAGGACGCAAGCTAATTATGCTAGTTACGTAAGGATAGAAATCACAAGCGTCTTGCCACCCCCCACCCCCAAGAAAAGACAATCCTCCAAACCCCAAACAAGAAACAAAAAACCCAAAATAAAACAAAACACACCCACCCACCCACAAAGCAGTGAAGAAAGGCAACAACACGTTGGGGTTCATGATAACAAATCTAAGAGTAACTAACGAACATAATAAATTAGCAGTCTATTTACGAATACTAGACTATTAGTGTGGTGCCCGTATACTCAGGATCGGATTCGAAAGGTTGAAATGGTACAGCAAACAGATTGCCTGTAGCGTGAATCAACCACTGCAGAAAGACGTAACAGCAGTGCAACATGTTGTAACGTCATGAGTGGAATATCTGAAGTCGCATCATAGTAAGGCCCTGTAATTTATTAAGATGGCCATCAACCCAGTGGATATTTGTGCATCAGACTTCTTAACTCCCTCATCAAGTCGTTCTTGTAGCAGGTCTAACCATGTTAAGAAATTCATACAATTTCCGTCTTAACTGTTGCTCCCAAGGCTCCGATCTTTCAAGCGGAGATTGGCTGGACTACTGACAGAATCCCATTTAGGGATAACTACAAGTAATTTTTAGCGATCTCCTGGAGCTGTGCTGGTTGAAGTATATTACATATCTTAACAATTACTGTAGCCGAATTGGTCTTGGTTTGAAAAGATGGTAATGTAGTTGGCAGATATATTCTTCCCTTATGTGAAAATTTTCTGTCCTTTCTATTTTCTCTGCCAGTCTTTATTTTATTTTATCACAGGCCACATATCCCGTAAAATTGGAGGGTGATAGCTATGATGAAAACATGTTAAACAAAATCCCGAATTAAACTTATAACTAACTTACTGATTAAGAAAATAATATTCCTCGCTTTAAATAGATTACCAGTCCACTTCTCCTTGCCCCTGCTGTTAACGAAAAAACAAAACAAATCCCAACAACAACAACAACGACAACTGCAAAAAAAAAAAAAAGCAACAAACGGTTTTTTAAAAAAAAATCAAACAATGAATTACAGTGGAGCCTTGAAACATGTTGGGAAGCAATTACATGTTTCTGATTACAATTCACTTTTCAGTAGTTGACTTTGAAACAAAAAGAATGGTTGACGTTCTTTTTTGAGTTATCGCTTATCTCGGTAGTT
This sequence comes from Megalonaias nervosa, assembly GCA_016617855.1. Classification (NCBI taxonomy): domain Eukaryota; kingdom Metazoa; phylum Mollusca; class Bivalvia; order Unionida; family Unionidae; genus Megalonaias; species Megalonaias nervosa. The sequence continues at coordinate 8,428 of JAECUM010029967.1, forward strand.
TTAGGTACAGCTTAAGGATGCTAATTTCTTATTTTCTCCTTCAAATTGGCATCAATCAAAAATCTTATAAACTAAAATCAAATGTACATTATTAAAAGCACGGTTATATTCGCTTACTCATAACGATATATATATCACCTGAACAGCATTCATCCAGTATTTAGTGGCAACTGGCCTAAGTTGTTTTCTCACTTTACGGTCTTTCCCGGATTCATTATTCATTCGTTAGTCGAAGCCACTATGCCATTGTAGAAGTAGAATGGCCATTAACATATAACATAAGAGTAGTTTATTAACATGTTTCCGAATATTTGTGAGTTAACTTGTAACATATAGTATCGATCAGGTGCAAAAAGGAAAACTAACTAAATATTCTTCCAAATTTCTGATTCCTAAAAAAAAGGCCTTTCAGTAACTGTCAAGCTGTAAATACACACAGAGAAGTTGCTTTGTGCAACATATTTGGACAGCACTGGAATGATGCCAACTTTGCTGTAAACACGTGCTCTGAAATTCAAAACTAGCGTCGCGAAACGTTCAAAATATTTAGACGAGTCAAAGAAAGGTGACGATTTAAAAATCTTCCAAACGGTGTTGTTGAATTTCGCAGGTATATGAACAAGCATGATGCTAATAAGTTCCAGGAAACCCGAATGTTTTCACCAACGTGAACAAAGCTCAGATCCATTTATAATAGTTATAGATTGAAATCAGCATTCCATGTTTTTATATATAATGTATTTCAGACGTTGGCACTTCATTTGTCCTGCTTGCCATTTTTTTTGGGACAAATACACATAGTTGCTATTTCGGCGTCTAATGGCCTTTACATGTGTGTAGTACTACATGTACTTGCTACGGTGAGAATTTCAAAAGTTCTGGAAAATCTTGAAAATTGTAAAAACCTCTTTGATTTTATCAGACTTCGCATTTTGTATAAATAAATAAACACAAATCGTAGGTCATTTACAACAAAAATAAAATAAAAAAAATAAAAATGGCTTTTATGGACTTTGAAGATGGAGACACATAATAAGTTATATCTCTGTTGTTCATTGATCAGTGTGTGGATTGCAGCTTGGAATCGTGTCAAGACCAGCCAGATTATGCTGTCGTGGTAGACCGCTCAGGTGGCCTAAGTAGTTAGAGCGTCCGCTTCTGATGTAGGAGGTCGCGGGTTCGAAACCCGGCCGAATCATACCCACTTGATATAAAAATGGTATTAGCAGCTGCCTCTATCGGCACCCAACATTAAGAGGTTAGTGTTAAGACTGGTTGGCCAGGTGTCCGGATAATGTGCCTGGGTGGAACATGCCTGCGGCGTGATGCCCCAGTGCTGGACATCACTATAAACTGCCACACTTCACTGTAGCAATATGACTCAAATTATTAAAACACACACACACACAGTCACACAAACACACACACACACTGACATGGTGTGCACACCATTATTACCATTGCATGTGCAATAAATACTATTTTTTATGCGCTTACATGCCTTCATACAGTAATAAATAAATAAATAAATATTTAAAATATAAGTAAAATAAAATAAATAAATCAGTCACTGAGTCAATCATCGAGACAAATTTCTTCTAAACCAATAGTTATACCATTGAAAAGCTTACATATCGCAATGAATTTGGATTTTGGACTTATCACGGCCGTTTTTATTTCACTGTTATATTTTGATGCAGTGTTTGCAAGACATTGGGACCCTTGTCTTAATAAGATATATTTTATATAAATTTGTTAAGCCGTAAATGTTTCTGCCTGTACAATGAATGTAAAAATGTTATCAAAATATTACATGTTGTCCCGCCATTGCCCAGACAAATCAGTGGAATTTTTTCCCTGTGTTATAATCATTGAAAGGGTACATACGGTTAAAAAATGATGAATGGTAAACAATATGGTGCAATTGTCTGTCGGTCATGCTCAAACGAAAAGTAGGCCAAGTGATTTTGGAAACGACCCTTAAGTCTGATGCAAAATACCAGGCTTATACAGATGCGTAATGTGAAATGGACTTACAGACAAGAAGATAGAAGTCAGATATTTTGTGACGTCGGCAAGAATATGTGACCCTTTTCGAAACAAAAGTTTGTTCTCAGAGATATCCGCATCAACATTGGAAAAGTGCGGTGAAAGAAACGGGTCGCCGTCTTTAAGGCAAGATGCATTGTCTTACAATGGGTTAATATTTCTGCAAAAGTTTTTTTCAGATATTAGGTAATTGTTAAAAACATAAATTTTCATTTATATTAACGAGAAAAATATGTGCAGTGCATGATAAAAATGCAGTTACAAATATCAGACAAAAAGTCCAGAACCACATCGTAGTATTCTGGGAAATCATATATTTTGATGAATATACAAATTTAATGGTTTTTCAATGAAAAACAAACAAAACATCCTGCCATGGCATCAACTGGGGTCGGCTACCATTATGCGACCTGCTCGAACTGCCTCGGCACTCAGTATGTTGCCGTTCCTTAAAATACCAAACCAACTACCAAAGCTCTCTCTCTCTCTCTCTCTCTCTCTCTCTCTCTCTCTCTCTCTCTGTTTCTGTCGCTCTGTCTCTCTCTCTCTCTCTCTCTCTCTCTCTCTCATGGATGACCGCTCCGGTGGCCTAAGTGGTTAGGACGTCCGCCTCGGATGCGGGCGATCGCTCGTTCGAACCCCGGTAAAGTCATACCAATGACTTTTAAAACTGGTACTAGCAGCTGCCTCGCTTGGCGCTCAGCATTAAGAGGTTAGTGTTAGGACTGGTCGGCCTGGTGTCAGGATAATGTGACTGGGTGGGGCATGATGCTACATGTCTGAGGCATGATGCCCCGGTGCTAAACATACTAAACTGCCACACAAAGACATCGTAGCGATATGACTAAAATTTGTTAAAATTTCGTTAAAAATCTCACACACATACACTCTCTCTCTCTCTCTCTCTCTCTCTCTCTCATGGATGACTCAGCTAATCATACGCTTAGAATTTTGGGCTGAGTAAACAGAACCGATAACCGCCTGTTCATATCAAGAACTGTTTATTTTTTAAAGACAGCACGCCCCAAGGATCTTAAAATAGTACACACAAAGTACACAAACATTTCCAAGTTTTCGTACCAATTACACCTATACTGAGGTAATGAATACTTGAATAAATTCAAAATATTGTATTTGGAATTATCTGATAATTAGTTATAATCTGTCTGCAATTTCAGTGACTTAGTTTGACATTCACTTTTATTGCAAAGGGCATAGATTTGGGTTAAATATAAGTAAATAAATCAATAAATAAATAAATAAACTCTTGTTATCCCGTTTTGTCCTAAAAGAAGGATAAGACGAATGTACGTTTTATTTGTATACCCCAAATGCCAGTACAGCGGGGTGAATGTGATTTGTTTCAGTGCGCAAATTCATCCATCTTTCCGTCCGTTCACTGTCCATAATGCTGTTACAGGGTTAACCAGGTAGTCATTTATTTCTCTTATAATGCTATCACGTGACCGTTTATTTCTCTTATGATGTTATTACAAATATATGGTCATAAAACAAGTAATATAAACGAGTGAAAAGCAACAAGCTTTGTAAAATTCAATAAAATAGTTTATTTCCCTAGAATACAAATCAAAGTGGAAAACAAAGAACTTACGGCATTGCGAATTAAATTCCAAATAATCCTAGAATTACAGGCACAAGTCCTAATTATTATAGTTCTGAATAAACTTTGGTGGAAATTCAAATTAAATGCAACGCCGGAGGTGTTGATGTGCCTGTGGTGGCGCGTATCGTGGTGATGTCCCAGCAGTCTTTTGCTGGATCACAGTAATACAATTCATGAATGTATCTTTATTTGAAATTTCACTATTATTTCAAGTCTCTATTTCCAAGAATGTTAGTTTTGATGAGCACTTTGTGTATACAGTGAATAAAAATTTGAATAAATAAAATTCCAGCCCAAATGAACTATTGAACACAACAATAATACAATTGATTCTTCTCATATCTTAAAGCACGAATGAATAATTTCTAGAAAACAAGATTACATAGTCCTCTAGTTGACCTCAGGTCACAAATAGCATTTTCTTAGAAAAAAACAAACAACTATTACCTAATGGACAATAACGTTCTAGAAGGTTCCCGATGTTCACTTTATAAAATAATTATAATAAAGAACATGGTAGACAGAATGCCTTTGACTCAAGCAAAGATAATAATCCTAATAGTTAACTCATACACAGAGAATACTTTAGCTATGTATTAAATCCTTACATAATTTGAAACAATCAATGATTCAGGTCAGGTAGAAAATGAACTTGATTTTAGAGAAAGTCAAGTCCAACACACAGTGTTGCATTTATCAATAGCATATAATGAAATAAAACATTAAAAAGCTAACTAATAATGCAAATTAAATATACATAATGTTTTCACGTTATTATTTCCCTTTTTTAATCGGTACCAGGATGTTTTTCTATCATTCATGTCACATGATACTCTACGAATTATTTTGGCTTTTCATTACATTACGGATGGATTGTTAATTGATTTTCGTCACGCAGAATCGAAGGAACTCTCAAATCAAAGTTTATTTTAAGTGACAAATAGCATTTAATAAAACAGATACAACAGTACTACTATCTTTTGGGGGGAACCATGTACAGTTACTGTTGTCTTCATTGTCAGTGCAATTGAACACGCTCTAAAGCAGATATTACATGTAAGATGACGTCATAACTTACACAGCATTGTTCTTTTAGTGTCCTTTAAAAGAGATATGACATGCAAGATGACGTCATAACTTATACAGTATTGTCCTTTTAATGTCCTTTAAAAGAGATATTACATGTAAGATGACGTCATAACTTACACAGTATTTTCCTTTTAATGTCCTTTAAAAGAGATATTACATGTAAGATGACGTCATAACTTATACAGTATTGTCCTTTTAATGTCCTTTAAAAGAGATATGACATGCAAGATGACATGATAACTTACACAGTATTGTCCATTAAAAGAGATATTACATGTAAGATAACGTCATAACTGACACAGTATTTTCCTTTTAATGTCCTTTAAAAGAGATATTACATGTACGATGACGTCATAACTTATACAGTATTGTCGTTTTAATGTCCTTTGAAAGAGATATCACATGTAAGATGACGTCATAACTTACACAGTATTGTCCTTTAAAAGAGACATTACATGTAAGATGACGTCATAACTTTCACAGCATTGTTCTTTCAATTTTCGCTAGCTGGGAACGTTTTCTGTGTACTTTCACACCAATAAAGCAGTTTTACGTCCTAAGCCCCGAACAAGGCATAGTACGTTTGATTATCCAGCCCAGGGGTTGGCAGTCTATTTTACATAGCGTGCGCGTGCCACCAGTAAGAGTAACACTGTGAAAATCGATATTTTTGACTGCCCTTCGCGTGCCATACTAAACCTCTTGACGTGCCATCGTGCCTTTGGTCGCAGACCCCTGATCCAGCCGATAATATCGTGGTAGTAAAAGCTATAAAGCACAATTTACACACAGGTCAAAGACTCATATATGCGTTACAGTTCTGCTTATGTCATCTACTACACTTCAAAGACTCAAATATGTACTACAGTGCTGCTTACGTCATTAATATTGTGATAAGGCTGGAACGTAACTCCGCATTACGATAGCTTTCATATTTTACATAAATTTATCGGGAGTTACTGACCCTGGTTTTACACTGATATGTTCAGGAAACGTGTTGAGCTAGGTTATTGAAATCGAAGACCGTTTGACCTTTAGCTGCAACAAGACACTCATGCTAACATTATGTGATACAAAATGACCACTAGACATTACAGGACATGAACAATCCGTCATCCAACAATTAAGTATCAAGATTCATCACTTTTCAGTGAATATAATCATGCATACGCCCAAGAGCAAAACTTCTTGTGTTACCGAGCAAATGATGCATACGCCAAGAGCAAATTTGTTGTGTTATTGAGTAAATCATGTAAATAATGAAGTCTATTGGTTCTGCATTTTTTACGTATCTATGGATAGTTTTTCTCACCCCATGCATTGTTTGTTTTCCACAGGACTACCTTGCTAATTTCGGTTATATATCGGGACTGACAAAAGAGGCAGCAAGCCTCATGTCCAGGGGAAACTTCACGAACGCTATAAAGAAGCTGCAGAGGATTGGTAACATTCCAGAAACAGGAGTGGTGGACCATCGGACTATAGAACTCATGCAGAGGCCACGATGTGGCAACAAGGACTTTGAAGATGACACGTTAGGAATTCGAAAGAAAAGATACATAACGGCACCATCCAAGTGGGAGAAGAAAGATCTAACCTTCAGGTAAGGTATAAATTTTACACGCAAGTTTCAAAGTTGTCTCTTATTTTCTTGTCAAAGCCTGGTATCAGGATTAAAGTTATGAAAGAGATAGCCATACAAATAACCACTTTGCAATATATTTCATACAGGTGCAAGGTCATACAAACAACCACTTTGCAATATGTTCCATACAGGTGCGAGGTCATACACATAACTACTTTGTAGTATAATCTATAGAGGAGCAAGGTCACATAAATGACCTCTTTCCATTATATTCCATACATGAGCAAGGTCATACAACCTCTTTGCAATATATTCAATACAGGAGCAAGGCCATACAAACAACCACTGCGTTATATCCCATACGGGATCAAAACCTGTAGACTTCTATATACACAACGTCTGTTCAAGTCTGGCAAACAGTTTTCGTTTTCTCTGATACAGAATAGAAGGACTGAATATATTCAGTCGTATTGCATAGGAATCAAAAGTAAGTTTTGTATTCACGACAAAAAAAAAAAAAAGAAAAAAGAAAAAAAATAGAATGAGGCGTAACTAAGTTGCTTGAGTTGATCAATTTAGGCAATATATTTAAATTCGAAGACTTTTCTTCCATGCAAGACCTTTAAAATAATAAAGTTGATGAAACTAAAAGTCTCTATCGAAAATTATCATTTTTATATACATTATGAACACAGACTACGCCGGAATAAGGAAATGTAAAAGTTATACATTTAGTTCATGTTTTTATCCCCAGTTTATTAGTTTATTGTTAGGCTGAAGTACAACCAATGGCCAAAAAAAAAAAAAGTCACTACTAATTATCCTACCTTACACGCGCGACACCTGGTAGTTAGGCTAATTGAGATAACTTTTCACGCCTTATTACGACATCTGCAAAGACGCATATTTTTTTTTTTTATAAATGCTCGTCTGCATTTCATTGATCAGCCATTGAAGACGGTTCTCTTATTTTTCTGTGTCATGTTATCGTCACTTAATGTGATGGATGTTTATTTTAGTTATATCATCTATAAATAACATAATTTTCGACTTGGCAATTTTACCAAGTTTTGACGCTGGCCGCTAATGGAATACACCGAATACATGTTCTCAATTTTATTTTCTTAATCATGTTACTGATTGCTGGCCGTGCATGGTTAATTTTGTTGAGAGGTTTGTCAGGTCTTACAGTATTGAAGACTAAGATTTATAAAACTTCTCATGTACAAGCATTGACAGCAATGTTTTTAACGCAAGGTCACTTTCAAAAGGATGCACAGATAACTGGATGTGTTATATTAGCTGTATACATACACTGCGATTGTAAATAATCTATCCCTGTTTGAAGACAGTTCTCTAGAGTCTGCCATGGTGTATTGGGAAAGAACACTATAATGTAGACGCATTGGGTACAGTTACATGTGGCAAAAAATATGGGAGAGATTATAATCTTTTTTCCTTGCTATACAAGTTGGGTGGGTGGGGGTGCTTTGTTTGTCATAGCGCTACGTAAGGAGAAAGAAAAGCGACTTCGTAAACGCACTTCAGTAGCACTTCGCGGACAGGGAAATAGCGTATGTTCAACATCAAGTATTTAATTCATGAAGGGTTACTTGTATGTTCAATTTAATTCATGAAAGGTTACTTGTATGTTCAACATCAAGTATTTAATTCATGAAGGGTTACTTGTATGTTCAACATCAAGTATTTAATTCATGAAGGGTTACTTGTATGTTCAACATCAAGTATTTAATTCGTGAAGGGTTACTTGTATGTTCAACATCAAGTATTTAATTCGTGAAGGGTTACTTGAATGTTCAACATCAAGTATTTAATTCTTGAAGGGATACTTGTATGTTCGACATCAGGTATTTAATTCATGAAGGGTTACTTGTATGTTCAACATCAAGTATGTAATTCATGAAGGGTTACTTGTAGGGTTACTTGTATGTTCAACCTGAAGTATTTAATTCATGAAGGGTTATTTGTATGTTCAACCTGAAGTATTTAATTCATGAAGGGTTACTTGTATGTTCAACATCAGGTATTTAATTCATGAAGGGTTACTTGTATGTTCAACATCAGGTATTTAATTCATGAAGGGTTACTTGTATGTTCAACATCAGGTATTTAACTCTTTTGTAGGAATAAACTGAGATTTAGAAACTAATCTCCTTACAATCCAGTATACCAGGTATATGCCCTTGACTGAATTACAATGAAGGGATAAACTTTACCAACCTTCTTGTGTACGTAGTATGGGGCAGGTTAGGCCGATAAGTCAGCCCCTTCCCCGTGATGATATTGATTTCGGTTTAGGGGCTCATATCACCTATTCATTAAAACATGCAAAAGTCTGCAGACACTTTTGGCTGCACACATCGGTGTATATTTTATACAATTACCGACATTTCACGCGGCTGTGAAGCTACCGTCGGCTGAAGGGTTGTATTGGTGGCATGTACATTATATTTCCGGAGCTAATCCTATGTTTGGTGACTTGTAAATCCACGTGGAATAGCACAGCCCTCTGTCCTGTGGCCATTTTGAATTTCGCGTTCGATATGGCTGTTACCAATTACCGGTATGTGTCTAAAGTGTACGCAGGTTTGTTCCAGAAAGACAGAAAAATTGCACATTTTAATGAACAGGTGACATCAGCCCCACATATCGTCCATCAGTATCAACACAGATTTGGGGGGTTGATTTATCGGACTAGTGGCAGGTGTGCAATTTCGGAGTGTTAGGCCAATGACATATGAGGGACGTGTATGGAATGTTGTTTTTCTTCTGTTTTCTAATGAAACCAGAATACATAGATACATATATACATACATACATACATACATACATACATACATACATAAGGCGGGGATCTTGTTAATTTCCAACATACGATCCATGGGCAATATGTTTGCGTAACCCAGTGGAATTACCCAAAGTCTGTGTTGGATGCAGATAAGAATTTATATATCCTTATGTATATTATGTGTCTACATGGTCATTGGATACTGGTCTTAACCCTACAAGTTATAACCCAAGGGCAAGTCCCGTACTAAAGAGGGACGACCCAGTGTGTCTACTGTACGTATGTCTAATTTTGCAAGTGCAGGGTCTTTAAGTATTTGTTTGGATATAGTGCATGGATCGCAATGGTTTCCAAGTGAATACACCAGAACGAAGTTCCACCTCTAGAGAATGGTCTTGTGTGTAATCTGATACCCGTTATATCCTGGCCTTCACTGTGACACGCGCTAACTTTCGGATCACCACATACGACACGGATGCAGTTGTGTCAGATAGTTAAGGGAAAAATACATAAAAAAGAACCAGCCAACAAAAAGAGGCGATATCACCATTTTAAAAATCGTTTCCACATCTACGGTTATCTCCATTCATATCCCACAGTTTCACATCTATGTCTTCAGCAGTGTAAGGAGAGTTATACTACATAACAAATGGACGGACAGACGTACAGGTCGATATGGAATAATAATATATTCAGCATCATTTATATACCGTGGAACAGCACTTAAAACAATGTATTTGTTATCTAGCTTAAGTCACAGGAAGTCTCAGCTCTCAGTAGAAGTGGCAGTCACATGATGGGGGCCTGTTCAAGTGTGAGAATTTTGAAAAGCTTTACTTTCCAACCAATCAGGAGTCTCATGTTTTTTGAGGACCTTGACGAGGAATTCAGTGCAAAACGTCTCGTATATCATCTAGGAACCAAACTTCCAGACATGTAGCATATGTTGGCATATAGAGACGGACCTGTTATTGGCACAGCCATTGTGGAGGCAGCTGTATCGATACGCGCTCACTTTTTTAATTTTGTGGACATTCGAATACACGAACTCGTCACACAGGGATATCTTCGAACAGCAAAGAAGTCTAGCTTTATCGGTGTGAAGAAGGAATTGGTTTGGGATGTATGTGTTCAGTGGATTCTTTTTTTCTGGTATTCATGGTTTACATGAGCTAAGTCATGTTAGAACGTGGTTTCGAAGCCCACCGCATAACCTCAGATTACGGTCTAAACGTGGATATATGTACATTAAATATATATTTATATACATCAGACTCATCCGATAATTTCTGTTTTATCTTGGTCCAATCCTACCAGTTAAAATGATTATTTACCTGTCTGACATTCGATGTCATGCAGTTTCCTCCCATCTAAGAGAGAACTCTAATCGTATCGTTGTATTAGACGTATAGCATGGGAAACTTATGCGAAGAGTCGTTGACAATTTTCGGGGGTTGTCGTTTTGGCTTGTGTCAGTCCAACATTTCATAATCAATCTTGAAATAGAGATAGCGTGGAAGCAACATGGGGATGATTTTTCACTTGTTATAAGTGTTTGTATTTATACTGGCTCACATATTATGGTATTAGTATTGTTGCATTGCGGTTATGTTTGCTGTCATTTTTGACTCGTGAAAGTTGTATTTCTTACCTGGGTTTTAGAAATGCGTTTGGTAATTTGGCATTCGATTAGTCAAACATGCTCTGTCATGGTCTTTATTGTTTACATCACATCCTTGAGAATGCATTCCAGTAATGTATGTAGTGCGAAATCTTTTTACTTGAATAAGTTTCTATACAATTTATTTTGCAAATGAGTACAAGGGTCTGACTTTGTTCAGAATCTTCTTTGTGGCTGGCATCAACTTTAGAAACGTGATACCATTACTGGAATAGATAACCGATTTGCCAGACTCAATTTAGGCAACTTTGTTCAAAACACAGTTGACCTCTTCAGAGGATCTTTTGTCCAACAATGAGCCCTTTTTGCCGTGGAAACTTTCTTTTCGAGCTAATATTAAGCGTGCAAAAGATTATTTTTGTTCCCCTGGGGGAAGCTCAATTGTGAGCCATCTTGGTACATCTGGCAGTCACAGTGTGTCCGTCATCTTGGTACATCTGGCAGTCACAGTGTGTCCGTCATCTTGGTACATCTGGCAGTCACAGTGTGTCCGTGCCCTTATTCAGCTTGGTTGCGATGTTGAAAGAATCATCACAACCTGCTTGAATGAGGACAGGTGCACCAATTAATCAACCACTAACAGAGGAATGGTTCTGTTTAACCCTTGGAGCATAAAGACACCAAGAACATATGGAACCTTACATACACAGGGTCAATATTCCTCAATAGATGGAGATACTTCTAATGAACTGAAAAGATTGCATTTATTTAAAATATTTAAGAACGAGTGCACACATTTTTCAAGCTCCCACAAAAATGAAGTCGATGTACACCTCCAAAAAAGCTGTTTGTAACGCGAGTAAGCACAAACATATATACGTAGATCAAAGGGAAACAAATAAGAATAGCTTTCACACATGTGTACTTAATCTCGTTGCAGAGATTTAAATAAAAGGTCTTGTAAATTCAACGCTCGACCAAGCTCTCCCTCTCTCCCTACCCCCCCCCCTCTCTTTCTCTCTCATGAAACCTTTATAATTCATGTAACGAGAATTACATATGTATCCCAGTGTGGTTAAGATTCCACCGGTTCTTCACGAAGTAATAATCATTTAAATCAGTGTTTACTTAAGGCGTTTAGTTTTAATAATCTAGTCATCCAGTCATTTGAATCAAACCCTTGGCAGTGTTTAGTTTTAATAATCTAGTCATCCAGTCATTTGAATCAAACCCTTGGTAGTGTTTAGTTTTAATAATCTAGTCATCCAGTCATTTGAATCAAACCATTGGCAGTATTTAGTTTTAATAATCTAGTCATCCAGTCATTTGAATCAAACCCTTGGCAGTGTTTAGTTTTAATAATCTAGTCATCCAGTCATTTGAATCAAACCCTTGGCAGTGTTTCAAACAGTTTCTAGATAATTTTTCTCATAAGTAAAATAATATCAATATTGTGCATGTTTGCAAAATATTTCCCGTGTCGTGCCTCAATCTGGTTGCCCTCGAGTTTTAAGTAATGGAGAACATATGTATTCTTGCCGGTTTCGGCTGTTTGCTCAACTGCAAGAGCAAAGGGACCCCAAGGCACGATAAAATCTCGGAAAGCTGATACATCCATTCCTGCTGATGGTGTAGCTTCTAACTACAAGAAATAATAACAGCTGTGCTCCAAAAGGATCACCATTATAGCGTTGTACAATTTGATTGAACATTACCATTATCGCGTTGTACAATTTGATTGAACATTACCATTATAGCGTTGTACAATTTGATTGAACATTACCATTATAGTGTTGTACAATTTGATTGAACATTACCATTATCGCGTTGTACAATTTGATTGAACATTACCATTATAGCGTTGTACAATTTGATTGAACATACTCTTTACAGATCATAAATTCTACGTAAATTTAAAGAATGCATAGTATCGATTCATCTCACAAGGTATTGATTAATCTGACAGGCGTCCATGTTTAGAAGCTTGCTTTTGAAATTTCCTTTACAATATTGTTTAAATAGATGAGCTGATAATTTAATCATAACCTCATTATTTGTCTCTATATTTGGAGAGAAAGAGAATTTTAATCATACTAATTTCTAGGATACACAGATTAATATATATATATATATATATATATATATATATATATATATATATATATATATAAACACATCTGACAGATGTTCTTTATGCATTCCAAGCTAGGCGGTAGCTGCTTTCTGGTTATACCAGATGAGCAGAGAAGTACATTTTATCAAAGAAAAATATTTACAACAATTTATCATTATGCCGCAAAATATTTGCAGACTTTGCATTCCAGTTACAACAGTCGGTAATGGAAACTTTTTAAGCGATGGTTAGGTCGAGCATATTAGCTGTCCCACTTCATTTATTAAGGTCTTCGGTTCATCTGATTCAAGATCTTGCCCCACACTTAGAACACGTTTTCGGGTTGTCGTACAATTATTGGATGAAACACTTTTGCCTGTTTCCCGGCCCCTTTGTACCTACTGCAAATAAATGGGCCTCGTACGAGGAAATCCACTATTTCAAGATGGTGGCAGGCTGGTTTGCGTCTTTTTTCACTATGCTAAAATTTTTAAATCAAGACAAGATAAACTGGGCGATATGGTGGTCTACCGTGCACCATCGCTGCTTAGTAAGCCCATCTGCTATCTGGCGATTTAATAGCCAATTTTTGATATTATCTCTACACCGACCAGCTCGGAGGATATGTCTATATGTTAAGAGTAACAAAACAGCTGCAAACATTTGGCATCATTACTTGGTTAGTTTCGTGATTTGCTTAGGTTAATCTTTGTCTTGATTGTAATGGAAACTAAGTAACGTTCTTCGTTAAAATGTGTTAACATGTGTTTTTATACAACATACGATTGCCCCAACTTATTGGAGCTATTTCGTTGTCAAATTTTCAGTTTCGGAGGTGAGAAGTTTTGCATGTCGTGAAGTTCTTCAATTTCGGAGGCAAGTAGATCTTGCATGTAATCCGCAATCCCATAATGCCTAAGTAGAAGTGACCGTTTAGAAAAAAAGGGAACGTATGAAGTTTTTCATGATGGTCTTGTTACTTTAATAGAAACATACTTCACCTTCTCTGTTATGATGAGAAGGAAGCATCGAATATAATTCGTCTGCATTGAGAACTATATTCTGACCTACTCTTCTTCACATGGACAGTTTGGCGGTGGAAAGAGACAAAATCACATTTGGAACATTGTCGGCCTTTGCTCTTGTGACATGTATAGGGCACTTCGGCACAGGCGAATCACCAAACAAATCAATTTGATGTGTATTCCTACAAGCATTTCTACGATTATTTCATAATACCGGAAATGGCTGAACGATGTTCCGATCGTTGTGTTTAGTGAAAGACGTTTCGAACGTACGTTTGTCCACACAAACTCCATAACAATTAAATCTAGATTGCCCATTTTTCAAATTATGAATTATATTAACTATGAATTCATTTAATTAATAAAATGCCCACATTATGCCAACGGTGCAAAGTGATCAGCATCTTATTTGACAATTGCTGCTTCATTTTTCAACGATTTGCTTACTGTGTGGACGGAGTTCAATTCTTATAACATTTGGGCATTTTGCACGTATTAAAATGACTCTAGCAATTTAGTGACATGACTGAGAGCAGCCATGACTACATTTCCAAACCACATGCTATATTGTGATGCATACTCGAGCTCAAAAATGTGACTAAATGGTGCTTTTTATATTCCTTACCGATATTGTATTGTCAATTTGTTCTTTTTATTGTCCCTGAGAAACTGTCCAGCTTATCTAAAACGGAAGCACTTACTTTAATTTAGTGTACAGAATTATAATTTTTAATCAGTGCCCACGAAACGGCAGCACTTTACCACCATTACCCCACCCACCTTTAACTGTATGGTGAATTAAATAAATGTTTTCCAGTTACCTGTGCTCACCACATTCATGACTAATTGCATTGAAATAAAGTACACTTATCAGCTGTTATTTTCATATCTATGACATTAGCTTTTATTTATGTTTGTGAGTGGACATCCCATTGTATTGAATAGAAACCTCTATATTACTACTTAGTACTTTTAAGTCATTAAATCTTATAATACATATATTCAATCCAGGCATGTCCAACTGTACTGAGTACAAGTTCTGTTATTTGTCATGACACATGTCATGCTCATTTTTACCCAGTGTCTCCAACTGTACTCAGTACAAATATTGTAATCAGTCATGACACATGTCATGCTCATTTTTACCTAGTGTGTTCAAGTGTACTCAGTACAAATGCTGTTATCTTTTATGACACATGCCATGCTCGTTTTTATCCAACGAGTCCAAGATACTCAGTACCAGTACTCTTATCTGCCATTCTAAAGACACATGCCATGCTCACGTTTACACAATTTATCCAAGTGTACGCAGCACAAGTACTGTTATCTGTCATTATAAATACACTTGCCAAGATTTCATTTACTTGGCTTTTCCACGTGGTCATCACCCTTATGAGGTGTTGTAAGCCCCACCCACCCATCTTTCCTTTTAATAACTTTGGATTTCCAAATATAGATTCATCCAAGTTTTAAGGATATTTAGTTTTTTAAAGGTTTATTTCTTGCATTTTTTTTTCCTTACACAAGAATAAGCTACGATAGAAAAGTATGTCCGTAACACTTAAGTAATAGTAATACCTCATTCATGCATTCTAGACTTCGAATGCCTTACACTGAATGCCTTACACTGAATCCCTTACATTGAATGCCTTACAATGAATGCCTTACGTTGAATGCCTTACAGACGTGTGATCAGAGGATATAAATGAGGCTCATCATGTCTGATTGTTCTTAAGTGAAGAACAAATCTCACTATGAGCAGCATGACAAATTTTACCTTCAGCATTTCCAGGTGAACTGCATTTCAGTGGGTTGGGAACATCTAAACCCTAATTTCAATTCATTTTTGCGTGGGACAGTATTCAATCCAATGTTATCTCAGTGAGGGAAAGTTAAGGATCTGTATGTGTCATTATTTTCAGGAGCTCTCTATAAAAGCCATCCCCTTCAATTCCATAGTGTTTACAAAATGCACTACGTTTCCAGATGGCGCATGTTCTAAATCATCTTCATTGACTACTACTAGTCAAAACACAGGCGTGTACTACTTTCATACATGATGCTACATTTTTTGTCTTGGACTAGTGGATATAATTGTTTTTCCTGCTTCCACCGATCCAAACAAATACGTTCATTTAAATCACTACCATATTCAATAACCACCCTCACACTCCAGAAAATATGTATTCTGTTTTGTACAGAGCGATTATAATTTAAGGGAGACAACTCATTTTTAATATTGCATACTTGCCATTGAGGTATTGTACATGTACGTTTCGAAAATAATGTTTTGTTTTTTTTTTCCATAAGCTTAATTTAATTTTAAATCAGCTTACTACAGCTGTGTTCCTATTCGTAAATATCATGTTAATAGTTTACACATGTGGAGACAATATGGTCTATGAAAGAACGTAAAGATTTCTTCTTTTTCAATTACCTATTTAGACAATAAAAGCTGATTCATACATGAATAAAGAATTATTACCATGTATGATATTAAAAGCACAGTCAAGCTGACCAGTTAGAAGAAAAAGATAAGGCGAGTGGACCAGTTTTGGTCATATCTTATGAATATATATGTTTTACTGTAATTAATAACGGGAACTTCACAGTTGGCTGAAATTTCTTTATCTGCTGTAGTTGTGACCTGACCTAAGCACACATTTGATCAAAATGGCTGCAAAGAACGATAATTTTAGCCGGTATTAAAATGGAGAAAACGAATTGTGCCAGAGTAGGCAGTACCAGCTTCTGAAAGTGTAAATAATGAAGTACACATTATATAAAAATTAAAAAAATTAATGGCTGTTTTTTTTTTTTTTTTTTTTTTTTTTTACCATTTACCTTTAAGGTCCAGGAAGCAAAAATGACCAAGCGGAGCTAGCCAATTTTTGACAGTTGCACATCTGAAATAAGGCCAAGCTTTATACTCTGTAACCCTGATTACACTCATAAACCAAAAAAAGGAAGTAAAAGTTCTTTAACAGTACCTAAGATATGTAAGGTATTTTTTATATAGCCAGGATAACCAGTGAGGGAAGTCAGGGAAATACTTTTTCTTTAAGAATTAAACACAATGTAAAGTATGAAACTGTCGAGTACCACCCAGCGAAGTCAAATGTGTGCTTGCGATCAGAGACATCTATAAGGATAGGTCAATCACTTGGACTTATTTTTCCTAATATGCCATTATTTAAAGCCTCCATGTTCGGTAGTTCAATTGTTCAGTAGAAATATTAAATTAATGGATGGAATAGATGGAGATCGGAGAAGAGATATAGAACAACACGAGCCCCCGTATGTAAAATATAAATGTTACCAAAAGTTATTTAAAAATTCAGTTAGCAGTTCCGTTTGCACGGATATGACAAATTGCATCATAAAATAGAGTGAGAGTTTTTGAACTCATTTGTCCAACACGACTGCTTAACCTTATGACTTGGTTTTTTGAACTCATTTGTCCAACATGACTGCTTAACCTTATGACTTGGTATTTTGAACTCATTTGTCCAACACGACTGCTTAACCTTATGACTTGGTTACGGGTTACTCCAGATTCAACACCGGTAATAGGATGGGGTTGCTTGTGCTGCAGCCTACTGTTACGTGTAGGCGCGTACAATAATAACAAGAGAAAAGAGTGAAGTCAACAAGCTTTGTAAATTTTAACGAAATATTTTATTTCCCTAGAAAACAATGTTAAAATTGGAAATAGGACTTACGGTTTGTGAATCTAATCCAAAATTGAATCCTAAGATTGAAAAATACAAGTCCTATCACTAAATAGTTTTAATAGAATCCAGGTTCGAATCTTGACGAAGTTCCAATATGGAAGGCGATGACGTCAGATGTGGTCGTTGTACAAATGGCAACAATTCCTCAGTTGAATCACAGTTTATGTTTCCGTATAACTCCAGAATAAATTTCCACTGAATTTCTTTCTCCCAGAATTTTTATTAAAAGGTACACTCGTTTGGCTTTCTAGAGAATAAATTATTAAATTCCAAAAACAAATGAACTTCAAAAACAATCTGGCTTCAACATTTGAAACCTCTCGAGCCCTCAAGGTTTTAAAATACAACTGACTGAAAAGCTCTCAGAAAGGGTATTAAACCCAACTAAAATATCATCCCGTTCTCGCGTGATAGATCACGTGGTCTCTTAACACTTGAACAACGCAATAGAAAAATGAAATTTGTCACGTAGCAAAAACAGCCTTATCTAAGAACCAGACTCTCACTCTGAAATAAATTTAAAAATAAAACATTGTTTATTCAGACTAACACGTAGGCCGAACTGACCTTGGCAATAGCCAATCGTTTTTGCGTAGTGTTTACAAACAGTGTACCAGAGTGAGCTAAAAATAATGCTAATGTAACACCTTTTACCTTTTAGATAAAAAGAATTACTCAAACATAATATCGAATCCCGTGAAAAAAATAATCATTACAATAAAATGTAATGAAACAAAAATAAAATTAAATAAAAAAAGAATTTGAAAACTAACACACAAGCAATTTAATTACATATACGTAACACTTCCCCCATAAAGAAAAAGAAAGATTTATATAATAATGCTTTCTTTTTGCCATATGTGAATTATACACGAGGTAAACAAAATTAAATAAGAAAATTCTTATGAATTATATAAAGTGTATATGAAATAATATTTCTACACACGGGAAAGTGCATCTGCAATCAATTTGTCTTTTCCTTTGATGTGCCTGATGTTGAGATTATATTCTTGCAAAAACAAACTCCACCTTAATAAACTTTGACTTTTATTTTTCATCTTGTCGATGAAAGTAAGGGGTTTGTGATCAATATACACAACAGCCGGAGAAGGAGCTGAGCTAATGTAAACTTCAATATGCTGTCATGCTAATATTAAAGTCAAACATTCCTTCTCGATTGTTGAATAATTTCTTTGGTGCTTATTTAATTTCTTAGAGAAATAGCACACTAAGTGATCAACACCATTTCTGTCTTCTTGAATTAATACTGCTCCAACCCCAACATCACTTGCATCACAGATAATTTAAAAGATTGATTGAAATTTGGAGCTGTGAGAACCGGCGCACTCCTGAGTATGGCTTTTAATCTATTAAAAGCTTCCTGACATTTTTAAGTCCAAAGAAACTTGTTTTTCTTACTTAACAAGTTTGTTAGAGGTTCAGCAATATTAGAAAAATTGGAACAAAACTTTCGATAGTATCCGGCCATACCCAAAAATCGCATCAGTTGTTTTTTACTGACAGGCACAGGGAAATCAGAGATAGTCTTGACCTTAGCATCTATACGTTTAACTTGACCATGTCCCACATTATGTCCTTGGAAAGTTACACAAGCATGGCAGAACTCACCTTTAGATAAATTGATTGTCAAACTTGCATTAGTGAGTCTTTCAAAGAATTTCCGAGACGTGGGTAGATGTCTTTTCCAGGTGTCGTTGTAGTTGATGATATCATCGATGTAAGCATCACAATTATCTAGACCAGAGGTAATCATATTCATCAAGCGTTGAAACGTACTTGGGGAACCCTTCATCCCGAACGGCATTACTTTATATTGATAGAGTCCATCTGGAGTCACAAATACCGAAATTTCTTTCGCTCTTTCCGTTAGTGGAATTTGCCAAAATCCTTTCAGAAGGTCACATTTGGTGACGTACTTGGCATTTCCAATTTTATCAATACAGTCATCGATTTTTGGTAATGGAAATGAATCTGTTTTAGTCACACTGTTCACCTTCTATAATCAGTGCACATACGGAAAGTTTTATCTGGTTTCGGAACAAGTATACATGGTGAACTCCAATCACTTTTACTGGGTTCTATGAAATCGTTCTCCAGCAAATACTGAATTTCCTTTTTCAAGTATTCCTGTTTGAGAGGGTTCATCCTGTATGGGTGTTGTTTCACAGGTTTTGAATCTACAATTTCAACGTCATGGAAAAGTTTGTTTGTCCTCGTTGGGATATCTGGAAACAAGTGCTCATATTCGAATAATAACTGTTTAAGTTCATTTCCTTCTTGTTGTTAATGTAAAAGTTTCTGGTCCAGATCTTTCATAATTTCCGAATTCCGATGATTTGGTGTTCCAAGATCAACAGTGTCCAGTTGAATTTCTTCACTTAAATCATCAGTTGGTGGGACAGCCACAACTAAATTAATTGCATGATTTACTTGGTTATCTCTTTCAATATACTCCTTTAACATGTCAATGTGGCAAAGTTGTTTTTGTTCTCGCCTACCAGGAGTATTTATGATGTAATTTAAATCATTTACTTTCTTTTCAACCATGTATGGACGATAATACTTGGCCTGAAGGGGATTTTGTGGAATGGGCAAGAGAGCTAAAACTCCATCACCAGGCTGAAAACTCCTATCTCTTGAGTTTTTATCATATCTTGATTTCATTCTAGACTGAGTAGAGCGCAGATTTGCTCTTGCAACCTCACAAGCCTTTGACAACTTCTACTTAAAATCAGAAACATAATCAAGAAGATTGAGCTCATTATCTTCATTAGAAAGAAGTTTCTCTTTCAACAACTTCAAAGGTCCACGCACAGTATGTCCGAAAACTAGTTCAAAGGACTGAATTCTAAAGATTCTTGAACGGACTCCCTAATAGCAAACAAAAGTAAATTAATGCCTTCATCCCAATCGTTGCTCGTATCAAAGCAATATGATTGAATCATATTCTTTAAAGTCTGATGAAATCTTTCTAAAGCCCCTTGGCTCTCAGGATGGTAGGCAGAAAATTTGAATTGTTTAATGCCTAATTGGTGCAAAACTTGCTGGAAATTTCCAGACATGAAATTTGACCCTTGATCCGATTGGACAGATTTGGGAAGGCCAAATTGAGTAAAAAACTTGATCAAAGCTTTTACTATGGTTTTGGTTTTAATATTCCTCAAAGGAATTGCCTCTGGGAATCTTGTTGAAGCACACGTAATTGTCAACAAATATTGGTTACCTGACTTGGTCTTAGGTAAGGGACCAACACAATCTACCATAATTCTGCTAAATGGTTCGTGAAATGCAGGAATAGGTTGCAGATGAGCCTTAGGTATCTTCTGATTGGGTTTTCCACCGTTTGACAAGTATGACAAGACCTACAAAATTTACAAACATCACTTTTGATTTTTGGCCAATAAAGGTGAGTCAAAATCTTGTGATAAGTTTTATTTATCCCTAAATGACCAACCAGAGGAGTTTCATGGGCCAAACTAAGTATTTCCTGTCTGTAAGATTTTGGAACTACAATCTGATAGTTCACTGACCACTCGTCATTAGCAGGTACCTCGGGAGATCTCCATTTTTTCATAAGAATTCCATTTTTAATAAAATAACACTCAAGTACTTCAGTGGCTTCAGTTTCACTAATGGCCCTCTGAAACAAACAGGAGATCTCAGGATCTTTTTCCTGTTCGACGACAAGTGATTGTCGTTTATCACCCTGACTAGATAAAAGAGAATGAGTATTTAAAAGGGGATCACTGTGATCAATACTTTTTGATTGATCCAAATTAGGAGTGAAAGTGACCTCATCAAAAGCCCTACCAATACAGGTGTCAGCTAAAGGAATATTTTCCTTATCAAAATCATTCTCAAGAGCTTTCTTTGACATAGCTCTGGTAACTGCACAAGCTGGTTATAACTCAAGGTATTCTTTTTCAATTGGATCAACTTTCTGATCCAAAGAAGGCTTGTCAGTTACAAGTGGATTAACCACAATCTTATCTCCAGCTAGGTAGTTGCCTAGCAACAAATGAATGCCCTCAACGGGTAAAGTAGACACTATACCGACTTTTACAGGTCCTGAAACTAAGTCTGATGAGAAATTTACAGAATGGAGAGGAACATTAACAAAGCCGCACTCTACTCCCTGAAGGAGAACACTCTCATTAGAACAAGACTTCTCAGAAAAAGGCAAAGTGCCTGATAATAAAAGACTCTGAGAAGCTCCTGTATCCCTTAAAATTTTAATAGGGGTAGGGTTGACCAAATCATCCAAGAGTGATATAGAACCCTTCCACATGAATGGTTCATAATTCTCCAGAATAAAATCAGACTGGGGTTTTTGAGACCCAACAAATGTATTGCTTTCAATACATGACCGTGACCTTGACCTCTTAAAAATAAATGCATTTGGGATAGGTCTATCTTCATTCTGATGCCTATATTTCAATTTAAAGTAATCAGAATGACGTGTCCTCTTTTCTTGCAATAGGTACACGTAGGAATAGACAAGGATTTTGAATCAAGTTTATCAGAAGCTTGATTTTTAGAGGTTGTGCCAGATTGAGTTTTAGGAGGAGTTGTATTGGGCTGAAATACCTTTGTACCAGTAGACTGCTGAGTGAATGATTTGCCTACAACAGGAAATTTATGAGTTAAGGAGTACTTATCAGCAGCAAGAGCAGTATTTTCCAAGGTTTCAATGTCATTTTCTTCAAGATGATTCTTAATGTCATTAGTGACACAGTTCTTAAACTCTTCAAGTAACGCAAGTTGTTTGATATTTTCATAATCATGTTCAACTTTCTTGGCTAAGCACCATCTCTCAAATAACTGTTCTTTTTCTCTTGCAAATTCAACATAAGCTTGTCCAGGTTCTCTTTTTATAGTCTCTGAATTTTTGCCGATAAGCCAGGGACTAACGCATAACCCTTTAAAATGCACTCCTTAACCAAATTATAGTCAGAACTTTGTTGTACTGACATTGAATGGTAAATATCACTAGCTTTACTAATTAGTACACATTGTAGTAGCTGAGTGCAATACTCCCATGGCCATTTCAAATTTTCCGCAACTTTTTCAAAACGAGGAAAATATTTGTCTACTTCTTTTTCTCTAAAAGGGGGTACTAACCTGATATTTCTTGTAATGTCAAAACTTGAATTTGTATATGAAGTGGAAATGTACTTTTCACTTGCCAGCTCAAATTCTTTGATTTTGATTTGAAATTCCCTTTCATCCTTATCTTTTTTCAAATTGTAATTGTTTATCTCTCTCTCTCTCTCTCTCTCTCTCTCTCTCTCTCTCTCTCTCTCATCAAATTGCAATTTCATTTGTTTATCATTCTCTCTTTCCTGTCTCTCTCTCTCTCTCTCTCTCTCTCTCTCTCTCTCTCTCCTTCTCTTCAAATTGCTATTGCTTCTTTTCAAATTGCAAGCGCAGTTGTTTCTCTCTCTCTTCTAATTGCATTTGTTTTTCTTTTCCCTTTCTCTTTCTGAAGCTCGAGCTTCCTTAACTGCAATTCCATCTTGTATTTCATTTTTAATTTCATTACTTTTTTGTCAGAGTCTGATACAGACTTACTTACCGAAGCCAAAACACTTTTATCAAAAACATTCTTCTCTACCAAATATGGAATCAAAGATTTTTAATTTCTTGTTTCGTTAAGAAAGATTTTGCTTCAGAAAGATCGTACTTTCTGGCAGGTTCAAGCAACTCATCTTTTTTCAGACTATCCAACTGCTCCTGAGTTGGACTAGAAAGACAAGTGTCCACTTTTGATGACATTGTGAATGAAAGCCTGTTGTTTTCACTAAAGATCTCAAACAAAATATGAAATAGTACTTGGGATTTAAACACTTGGGGAATTTAAATTTCAAAAAACAATTTTCTGAAATATTTAACCAAAATTCATATATCCTGGACGAGCCCCCTATTTTCTCCTGTTACGTGTAGGCTCGTACAATAATAACAAGAGAAAAGAGTGAAGTCAACAAGCTTTGTAAATTTAACAAAATAATTTATTTCCCTAGAAAACAATGTTAAAATTGGAAATAGGACTTACGGTTTGTGAATATAATCCAAAATTGAATCCTAAGATTGAAAAATACAAGTCCTATCACTAAATAGTTCTAATAGAATCCAGGTTCGAATCTTGACGAAGTTCCAATATGGAAGGCGATGACGTCAGATGTGGTCGTTGTACAAATGGCAACAATTCCTCAAGTGAATCACAGGTTATGATTCCGTATAACTCCAGAATAAATTTCCACTGAATTTCTTTCTCCCAGATTTTTTATTAAAAAGTGCACTCGTTTGGCTTTCTAGAGAATAAATTATTAAATTCCAAAAACAAATGAACTTCAAAAACAATCTGGCTTCAACATTTGAAACCTCTCGAGCCCTCAAGGTTTTAAAATACAACTGACTGAAAAGCTCTCAGAAAGGGTATTAAACCCAACTAAAATATCATCCCGTTCTCGCGTGATAGGTCACGTGGTCTCTTAACACTTGAACAACGCAATAGAAAAAATGAAATTTGTCACGTAGCAAGAACAGCCCTATCTAAGAACCAGACTCTCACTCTGAAATAAATTTAAAAATAAAACATTGTTTATTCAGACTAACAAGTAGGCCGAACTGACCTTGGCAATAGCCAATCGTTTTCGTGTAGTGTTTACAAACGGTGTACCAGAGTGAGCTAAAAATAATGCTAATGTAACACCTTTTACCTTTTAGATAAACAGAATTACTGAAAAATAATATCGAATCCCGTGAAAAAAATAATCATTACAATAAAATGTAATGAAACAAAAATAAAATTAAATAAAAAAAAGAATTTGAAAACTAACACACAAGCAATTTAATTACATATACGTAACACTACGAAGACTTCACTCTTTCCTCCATCCTCTTTAATTGCGATATGGTTCCTCTTACCTGTACGTCTCTCGCTTTGTTGTTGTATGGAGCGACCTCCTTCTTAAAATAGATAAATATGCAACCTAATTATTGTGTTGGGTCCTTTTTGCTTAGGTAGAACATTATCTACTCTATCGTCACGTCAAACATGACCACATCTTAATTCAAACGGGCACAAGCTGCTAAAACGACATTCAGGGCCCAGCCTGTTATTTCATACCATATAAATTGTAGCTCAATTTGTTCTATACGAACATGGTACGGGAAGATTAATGTATTTCTCACATGGGACTATTTAGGAGCCACTAATCGATCTATAGCATAGTCTAGTCATTTAATAAACCATTACGCCCCTGCCGTTTGGACTATTAATCACTATCTGGACTAAGTGTTGGCCCTGACGCGTTCCAATTTTATTGCAATCGATTTCAGTTAAACGAGCTCACATATTAATTATATAAATCAATTAGCAGATTTTACTTCATGTCTTAAATACAGTCTTTCATTGGCATATTATTCTACCAACTTAAGGATACTATCAGACCATATACTTAACACGGTACCTAAATACATTCATTAACTTAGGTATTTGTTACGCTGACACCTGCAACGTTACTCAGTTATATGTTGCCATAACAACTACAAAATTAACACTGTTATCATGTTCATCGATGAATTGGGTAGCGATGGAGCTGGATGCGAGAAGCAAAAGGCGATTACTGTAAATTAAAAATTTTGTGTTGCAATAAAGAATAGATGAAATATAGCAACTTTAACGCGTGAAAAAGCTAATATCGGTATAAAAATATAACAGAGAACTGATTTATTTTCATACCGAACACGAATTCTTGTATGAATTCTTCCAGATCTTCATCTCCATTTTTAACATATCCCCTCAGTAAGACTATTAAAACACTTGTTTCAGTGTTTCACTTATTTATTTCTCAGTTGATTAACTTGATCAACATAATTTTTTACATCGGTATACATATATTCCGAAATCATCAGCACATCAGCATTTTGTTTACATTAAATGTCCCGTGGCCATTTTTTAAGGAAGGGTCAGGACTGGCAAATGCTCGTACCTGTCGTAACTTTAGCCAAACGTTAGACTGGTGACCAGTAAAAACTACTTCAGAAGCATAGTCACAACGTCCTCGGGCTTTTCCATAGCATGCTAGAAATAAACCTATGATACTACTAAATAATGGTCACTTTTATTGTTGTTACGTTATAATAGCGCTTCTGACGTCATAATGAATAGATGTTGTGTCCTCGCTAGCAGCAACGTAAGTGATAGTTTCAGGCTACTGCAGCCGTTTAATTTCATCAGTGTTTCATGACAAAGTTGCACGAATAACATTTATTAAACTTAAAGTCCGAGTATTTGACTGATTGATGAAACGTAGTCCCATTTTAACTTTCATTTCCTAAGAGTCAGTTTTTCGTACAACTGGTTTCATGTTCGTCTTCTCTTTAGTAAGATAATGTTAATTGATCTCCTTTCAAACTTACAATTTAATATTGGCTTGAATGTTTGCAGAAATTATATATTGGTAAATTTTGAGATAGCAACACATGCCTTTGTAGTTTTGCTTGTATAAAGTTTGAAAGAGGTGCTTTCTATCGGCAACAGCAATCAACGAAGTGTTTGTTTTATGATTTCATGTGGCGAAGACCTCACGAAGCGCAGACGAGTTTGGTTGAGTCAGGCTAGAAATATTCACGCATTACCAGATGAATGTCTTGTTCATTACTCAGGAATACCAAATTGATGTCTTTTTCATTACTCAGGCGTTACCAAATTAATGTCTTGTTCATTACTCAGGCATTACGAAATGAATGTCTTGTTCATTGCTCAGGAATACCAAAATGAATGTCTTGTTCATTACTCAGGCAATACCAACTGAATGTCTTGTTCATTACTCAGGCATTACCAAATTAATGTCTTGTTCATTGCTCAGGCATTACCAACTGAATGTCTTGTTTATTACTCAGGCATTACCAAATGAATGTCTGGTTCAATACTCAGGCATTACCAGATTAATGTCTTGTTTATTATTCAGGCATTACCAACTAAATGTCTTGTTTATTATTCAGGCGTTACCAAATGAATGTCTTGTTCATTACTCAGGCGTTACCAAATAATTTTCTTGTTTATTATTCAGGCATTACCAAATAAATGTCTTGTTTATTATTCAGGCATTACCAAATAAATGTCCTGTTTATCATTCAGGCATTACCTTAGCTTAATTTAGTACTGTGTACACAAATAGAAATTTTGAAATCCTTTTATCCGAGTTATTGTCACATTCCACTGCGATTTCTGATGATTGAAGGTTTATTACTATCATACTGTCCATCTTTAGTATTGCAATACTGTCTAGATTTACTACTACTGACTAGTTTACTACTACTATCTAGTTTTACTACTATTGACTAGTATTATAACTACTGAATAGTTTTAATACTATTGTCTAGTTTTACTGCTATTGACCAGGTTTACTACTATTGACTAGTATTATTACTACTGACTAGTTTACTACTATTGACTAGTTTTACTACTATTGACTAGTATTACAATACTGTCTAGTTTTACTACTACTGACCAGGTTTGCTACTATTGACTAGTATTGCTACTACTGACTAGTGTACTACTACTGTCTAGTTTTGCTACTATTGACTAGTTTTACTTCTACTGGCTAATATTACTGCTATTGGCTAGTTTTACTCCTATGGACTAATTTTACTACTATGGATTGGTTTTACTACTACTGACTAGTTTTACTTCTACTGACTGGTATTACTACTATTTACTAGTTTTACTACTATTTACTAGTTTTACTACTATTGATCAGTTTTATACTGCTATTGACTAGTTTTACTACTACTGACTATATTTACTACTATTGACTAGTTTTACAACTATTGACTAGTTTTACTACTGCTGACCAGTATTACTACTATTGACTAGTTTGACTACTATTGACTAGTATTACTACTATTGACTAATTTTACTACTACTGACTAGTTTTACTTCTATTTACTAGTTTTAATACTATTAACCAGTTTTACTACTACAGACTAGTTTTACTACTTACTAGTTTTACTACTATTGACTAGTTTTACAAATATTGACTAGTTGTACTACTAGTATACTGACTGAATTCTCCTCCACTGTATTTAGCTACATCAGCAAATCACCAATTCAAACTTTTTCCTAATGATACACTGCTCTCTCTCTCTCTCTCTCTCTCTCTGTCTCTCTGTCTCTCTCTCTCTATCTCTCGCATGGACATCTCATTGTTCATCCCAAACTTTCATTTCATCAGTGGAATTTGATCGAATTCATTAAAAGCTGAAATAAATCATTTAATTCATTCTATCTTATGAGGCGCCGTAGCGGACAAAAACTGGTCCAATGAGGAAGTTGCAGTTGAAATTTCGATGTCGTATGTCGAGAAATCCAAAATCACGTGTTGCATCAAATTGCATGTCTTTAAAGTTCCGTTTTCTAGATCGAGATGTTAGATTTTATGTGTTGAATTATACAGTGGTGGTTTAAAGTTCTATTTCCTATGTCGACGTTTTACAGTGTATATTTTGAATTATATAGCGGTGGTGGAAATTCCAATATCATATGTCGAGAATCCCTAATTCACACCTTGTATGCAACTGTTTGTGATGAAAGTTCCTTTCCATATGGCGAGTATTGAAATTTCATCAGTTGAATTGCATAACAACGAGAAGCTGCCTCCTTGCTTAAAAATAAGCGGTCCGTTTACAGCAGCGACCTCTAGCGAAGAAATTCACAGTAATTCTCGACTTGTGAATGGTAACTTTCAAACTGTAAATGCATGAAATGTAATGGTGCCTCATAATTGATACACGAATGATGTATCTTAATACTCGATATTATTTCGAATTGTTAAAGTGGACACTGTGCAATGTTACTTTTAACACCAACACATCATTTCACGATATAAAAATAACAAATTTGACAAGCACAATAAAGTGTCCAATCACCGCTGTGTAATTTAACAGATACAATTTAAAAGCTCAACATACGAGATGGACATTTCAGCACAATCGATGTGATTTAACATGTTAAATTGAAACTCGAGACATATGACATTAAAATTTCAACAACCGCCGTGTGATTCAGTAGATACAATCTAAAAACTCGACATCGGACATCGAATTTTCAACCAGCGCTGTGTAATTCAACAGATGAAATCTAAATACTGAACACATGAAATGGAACTTTCAACATAAACTCTTTGAACCAATACGTAAATTAGGAATTCTCGAGGTAGGACATTGAAATTTCAACCACCGCCGTGTAATTCAAACGATACAATCTCGACATAGAAAATATAACTTTCAACCACAACTGTTTAAATCAACAGATAGAATCTAAAATCTCGACCTAGAAAATGGAACTTTAAGGACAAGCATTTTTGATACATGTGAAATTGGAATTCTGGACATATGACTTTAAAATTTCAACGGCAACGTTCTGATTGGACCAGCTTTTGTCCGCTACGGCACCTCATGCCATCTGTCTAACAGTTTCCCATTCATCTGCCGACTGTAGTTATCCCGGATTCCCGATAATGAGCTCAGTGTACCGTTTCACGAATTACTTTAAGGCGAGTGCAGTAACCCAGCTATCATTCACTTGCAGTCATGGAATTCCATAAATTCATCATGTTGGTCATGAATATAAAGGATGCTGAGTGAACATTTTATGACAATAGTTGAATTGTGTGTGTGTGTAAGAGTCTCTCCTTTTCATTGTATGAATTGTCCGTGTATATCTTCATTATGTTCATAACTTACAAGAACAATGGTGATGATATAATTTTGGATATTACCGCAAAAACGTATTTACAGGTTCTAGTGTAATTTGTCAGATCTGTGTCACTTTAAGGTTCATGTTTGACATAATCAGACTTAACGATGGCACAGTTGAATCTGAAGATCCACTCAGATCAGGCGCTTCATGGGTACGAATTAAAGTCGAATTTTTATATTTCTTTCCAAACAGAACTGGTCGTCATACATAACAACTACTACAATCTAGAGAGGAGTTACTTCTTATAACTTGTAACTACTTGTGTCCTTTGTTACAACAGGGATTATAACTTATAACAACTACTTGTGTCCTTTGTTAGAACCTGGATTATATCTTGTAATAACGACGTGTGTCCTGCGCTACAACAAGGATTATAACTTCTAAAAACTACTTGTGTCCTGTGTTAAAACACGGTTTTCACTTGTAACAACTACATCTGTTCTGTTTTCGAAAGCGGGTTTTAACTTGTAAGAAATACTTGTGTCTTGTGTTAGAATACGGATTTTAGGACGATCCAAATAATGCATACCATGTGTAGTTTAAGCATACTCAGTCTTTTCTGTTTTCCTAAAAAATATCCCACCAACAACAAACAAAAATCCCCAACAAAACAAAACAAAACAAAGTAAAGCAAAAACATATCGAATGTGTTGCACAGGTATCGATTTTGAATTTCATGAAACCCATCACGTGACCAAACTATTGATCATGAAAAACAAAGATTGAAAAGTTACTTTCAGCTAGCAATATATTTCTTTGCTTGAATATTTGTAATTTACCAGTTAGTTGGTATATATATATATATATATATATATACACACACACACACACACAAAAGTTTGGGAAACACATAGTAGAAATTGACTATATTGTTGTGCAAAAACTGTGTGCGGTTTGATTCTTAGTCCTCCCACCCCCAAATAGGGAAATTAATCCGCCTTGTTGAGTTTTTGCACGACAGAAACATTCGAGGTTGCTCTGATTATTCCAGATTTTTCTAATAATAAATTTAAAGTGGACTTTCATTATTTTGGTCAATGCATGAACAGTCACAAAAGGTGACCAAAACAATAATGATTCACAACAAAAGTGCAATTTCATTGACCTGGAATAAATTAGAGACAGACGAAAAGAAAATATAAAGAAGTGGAGAGAGAGAGAGAGAGAGAGAGAGAGAGAGAGAGAGAGAGAATTTACTGAACAATCGAAGTAAAACTGACAAAAGGTGTATCTTTAAAAATGGAACTGACATACAAAGGAGACATATGCAGCGCGGGAACACCGCTGATATGTCTGATTTTATTTCTGGCTTAAGATAGATTGAAGCACCCATATTTTCGTCTACTTGGAAAGATCGTGTTTTGTTTGCTTAAACAATACTTTATCGCCCTGCAGATCACAGGTGTGTATGCAGGGCAAAAGGATTGGAGCACGTTTTTCAACTTACAAGTTCCATTTCATTATAATTAACGAACATGCAGGCAAGAGTGCTGGAGAAAATTATGGTCAGGCGACGTACATATTATGAAATGAGAGTAATGAAGGGAGGATTGGAGTGAAGAGATAGTGTTTGGTGTGGTCCGGTACGTACAATTTTAACTGTAGTCATAATGGAGCAAACATTAATCATGTGCTTTTTAATATCTTTTTGTTTTAATAAGACATCTCTGCATTTACTTTTGTAGCAAAATGGTTTTTGTTTTTTTTTTTTTAATTCTGTGTAGTGTTCGTTACCAGTTAAAAGTATGTGAGTTTAATATTAATATTCATTACTGATAATCTGCGATAACGTTCCTTTATCGCCTTATTCTGCATTCGAACAGAAAATGATGGGCGTTTTCAACTGCAAATCGACAAGATGGAGAAGATTGGCAATAGGATTACATAAATCATAATTCAGTGAACTGCACTTGTGTCTTAGACGGCTTAATATAAAAAACCCAACTTGCCTCTCACAAGAATGCTAAGTAACTGGCAGAGATATAGACAGATAGAAAAGCACACATAAAAACAAATATACACCCGAACACACAGTAACTTAAATATCTTTTAGCTTTAGCTAAGGGTTTAAATTAAAGGGGAATGAAAACGTGGAAAGTTGTCTGCTGTAATTAGACATGGTTCTGTATGCATTATATAAATAATTTGCGGCATGAAGAAACTTTTTAAGTACTGATAATATCTCCAGAATGTAGTAAAACTCATTCCATATATATGTAATTAACACAGGATTACTGTTACGTTCTTTTCTCTACCTGCCACCGAGTAAAGCACTTCGCTCACATTGGATGCATTTCCATTGATAAGAGAGTGGTATCATGTGCGCAAAATGCGCGCCAAATTTGGGCCCTCCGTTCCAACTTGTTGTAATGTTAATAAAATACACCCACAAATTCTTAGAGTTGTTTCGCCGGGAGTTAATATGCCCGATATACTGTCTTGTATGTTCTGCCAGATGGCAGTAGAAGATAACTCGTACTACACAACTTAATGATTTTAGTTAGGTTAATTCAACCTAAAACTTGACACTAATTGTAAGATGGGTGGATGGTTTGCAAGGGTCACTTTGTGTCCAGGCAATTACAGTAAAGTGACTTGAAAAACACCAAGGTAACCGATCCAGGTTGATCTGATGGTGGAAATCGAGCTTGCGTCCTTCTGATGATGAGTCCAACGCCGCAACAAATGAGTCAGCGTGATCCAGGACGGATGACAGCGTGGGTGTGGTTACAAGCATATGCATGCTACAGGTGCCGGCTTTGTTAGCGATAAACTGCAGGGGTGGTTCGTGGTGGGTGTGGATGGCTGGGAGACAAAAATGAACTCGAAACAACTGGTCCTTTTCCTGAATAACTTTTTTGAATAACGGTTAGAGGGTTAATATAATGGCATGACCAACGCTTAAAATGCAAGAGCATAAAGGGTCTTCGCTTACTTCACCTCCACTTGGGGTTCCGTGCCACGTACATTTGACTACTTGTTTAAACCTCTCCTTCCACCCGAATTATATCTTGATGATCTGCCACTGCAGCGATATATCCATCCAGAGTTCAAAGTCCTCACGACTCTGATACACGTACTGTAAAACTTGCTCACAATACTAAATCATAGGCTTTGTAAATATATGTCTTCGTGGGAATTAAATTGTATTTTATTTTTGCTTCTTAACTTTATGTGTTGAAAACGAATACTACATTGTTCAGTAATCTTTAAATTTAAGACAAAAAAGGGCACATGCTACATGTTGGGGAACGTGGCGGTAGACAAAGTATTATTATTATTATTATTATTATTTAAAGAGTATTGTACAACCTAGACTGCGTTTAAAATTAAATTTCAGAAATAAATCTCTTTGTCTTGGATCCTGACTGTATTTTCGTAGGTCATGATCTACGTCATGTACATTGTTGGGGCTGTCGATTTTCAGTGTTTGGGAAGCTTGTATCACATTTATTTTGGTACGCTAGCAATATTTTCAGGAATAATTTCGATGACTCAGTGACTTTGTATGCTTCTGCAAAAGTAAAGACTGAGCAATCGGAACCAATACTAGTACCCATCGTACACATAGTATGGCGGTCATTTCATATCGGAATGTGCTATTTCTTTTTCAAGTCTATTGATATTTAATAGAAGCATGTTGACTATTTTATAACACTCACGATGAGATACATGGATGATGGACTAGTATTTAGACGGGTGAACAGATGTGTTGATAAAGTTTGCCTCAACCAATCTCCTCAGTTATATGTGCATGTCTATTTCGTTTTATTTCTTTCAGTATCTGCACATTGTAAGTATTTTTATATCACCCGGCCGCAGTGGCGGCTCGAAGGTTCGAGGCGCCCGGGAAGCAATGTTCTTTAGTGGCGCCCCTAATTTATCACAGAAAAAAAGTCTTTATATCAGTTGTTCTCCCCATCCCAGCCCACCTAAATATACGTTTTGTGAAGAATTATTCCCGTTGCACTATTGTGAATACAAAAGACTGAAAATTTCAACTGTAAAAAAAAACCAAAAAAAAAAAACCAAAAAAACATTAACTTCACCACCGCGTCCCGTTCGCCTGGCGGTCAGATGCAATTGCCGTCAAATCCCTCACGCTGTCTGCCGCTGTTGACCGGCCGCAAGAGTTAGTGCGTTTATGGCATAATGTTTTGCGTTCTTGTTCTTTTAAAATAAACCGTGTCGTTATTTGGAACATTATTTTACAGGGATCATCTTGGCCGCTGAGTGTTTAACATTTGTGAATGTTGATCCATCAGCCAGTATGTCCGCCGCTACTAGAAAAAAGGCACCATTTAACTACTACTAGAAACAAAACGCAAAACAGAATTAGACAATATTGAACAGAAGGCGTCCTGGGATAAAGAGCATTCAGTTTGTTGCAAATAACGCTGATGCTGCTCAAAAATGGGTGTAGTTGCTAAATTTAGAACAAAAGCTTTTGAAGGACTTTTTCGAAAACGGCATGATATAATTTAACCAAATTCAAAGGAAAACATTCTTGCAGAAAGGAGTATTCAATTTTCAATTGTTGTGCAGATGCGATATGCCCACCAGATATGGTCGACTTTGTAAAAACAAACAAACACCCACCCACCCCAAAAGCCCCACACTTAAATGAACTTTTCATAACAACCTCGGAATAAGAGTTTGACATAATGGGCATCAAGATTTATATAGAAGATGCCAATCCGCGTCGAATATGGCCATGTTACTACACATAAAAATGAAAGAAGCAGTTTCATCTTAAAACATCAATCAGCATTACGTGATCAACTTTGATAGAAATTATCCTTTCTTAAAGGCCTTTCGATATTTCACAGATGTTGCTTATATGCCATCAAATATGGATGAAATTACAAGCAAAGAAACTAAAACAGACTTTGAAGCTTTGATTCCGTTGTGTTCATAACATATGCAATCAATAACATTGGAAGCAATTTCTATTGATGTTTTAGGCCATCTTCTCCTGAATTTGGTTATTAGGTATATGTCCGCCAGGTGAGCGATTTTGGACCCACTTGGGCGTCTTGTTGGTATACAGTTTCCATGATGGTGCACGTTTGATGGTTTAAGCCTATTGAACTGGAGACAACGATGTACAGAGAAAGATAGAGATATATAGAGACATCCATACAGGCAGACACAGGAGGAATTGGTCTTAAGCTATCTGTCAGGTGCATGTTCTCTTAATTATTGTTTTATATTAATGATGCTGTACTCAGATTGAATACTTTCCTACTTTCCTGTTACTGTATGTATTCATATGCAGAACATATGGGCATGTACCTCGTACAAGGGTTAAGGTGCAAGCTCTTATTTTTATTTTGTATTTACACTAATGAATTACCAGAATTCATTTTTCATGTAACTGTGCCATCTACTCAGCAACTCTGGTAATTGCAGATTATTTTCCCAAATAACGTTCTTGACCTTAGATAAACAGGTACTACTTTAATGAAACAATCGACATTGACATAGTTGTCTCTTTGTGTATACATTTTTCAGTAACATGATTTCGTAGGCCCTAGGCACAGTGCCCATTTGATAATACTATCCTGAATTATGAAGTGGAAGGATTTCGAACTTATTGTACAAAAAGGTAAGTAAATAAATAAAAGTGTTTTACTTCTCGGTATGGTAGTAATTGAAAGAACATAGTTGTTTTTTTAGTTACTTTTTTAAAGAAAAACAAAATAGTGTCTATGTGAACAATACGTATCGGAGCACCGATGTCATTTCACTGGTGAGTATCGCGAAGTCCCTGAGCATGGTGTTAGCTGACCTTCTACGGTATATCGTCAGACTTTATATATGAGTTGCTACAGTATATCGTCAGACGGACCGCTCCGGTGGCCTAGTGGTTAGAGCGTCCGCCTTGGACGCGGGAGGTCATGGGTTCGATCCCCGGGCGAGTCATACCAAAGACTTACAAAAATGGTACTAACAGCTGCCTCGCTTGGCGCTGCGCATTAAGAGGTTAGTGTTAGGACTGGTCGGCTGTGACTAGGTGGGACATCATGCTACATGTCTGCGACATGATGCCCCAGTGCTAGACATCACTATAAACTGCCACACTGCAGACATCGTAGCGATATGACTGAAAAATTGTTAAAGCTACGTTAAAATCCAAATCACACACACACACACACACACACACACACACACACACACTATCGTCAGGGTAGACAGGATATATCGTCAGACGTTTTATATATGGGTAGATACGATATATCGTCAGACGTATTATATATGGGTAGATATATCTAGATCATCAGACGTTTTATATATGGGTAGATACGGTATATCGTCGGATGTTTTATAGATGGTAGATAGAATATATAATCAGACGTTATAATTATGGGTAAATATGATTCAAAATAGAACCATACATGAATCAGTTCGACGTTATGTCTAGTTCGAGAATATGCACTGTTATGCATGGATAGACAGAATGCATGGTCTCATTTCAAATTGCAAATAGTTTTCCGCAATGCATTTTAGAATCTAGAATTTAGAATTCGCCACCATTATGTACCACATTTGTGATGAAATTGTGAGGAGTTAGGAAGACATTTTGCATTTTAAAGAGACAAAGATTTGATTTTTGGTGCAATAAGGTGCTTGTGTCAATAAAGACAAGGAATACAATTCAAAATAATGATGCTGTTGCTACTGCTACTACCATATCATTGGCAATATTTAAGTAAGAAATAAGCCGGAATATTGCAACAAAACAGAAATAATTTAAGATCAGTATTCAAAGAAGCAAAGGAAACTAATACCACATCGTTAGTTCTTTTTTAGAAATGCAATACGACAGCAGTAGCGATCGGTCGATGTTTTAGAAACGCATTGCGACGGCAATATTGAACGGTCACTATTTTGGAATATTTATATGCATCTATCAGCAAGATTTTGCATTGCAAATCATTCCATAATGTATCGTATATCGTAGCATGTCTTCTTTTGTATGTAAATGAAGTATGGTCTTCCAGTGCCACTTTGCGTATTTCAGAACTGAGTTAATTTAGAAAGCTTTTGCTAGATCGGGCCTATACATTAATAGGACATATCATTTTCACACATATACTGACGATGACTGTTTGTTAGTATTTTTCTTTTCTATTTGGAAATATTATATTATACAGAAATCGTAAAACAAATCCTGTTTGATTTGATTTGGCGAACCAATTTCACCGTCAGTATTTTCTCTTCTCTTTGATTAAGGCTTTGGCATGAAAAACTTCAAGAATATATAGAACATTGTCAGGGATGGCAGAAAACGTTTGCTAAAACCGAGTCTGCGGCTTAAGAGAATAAAAAACGTAAAGCGCTTTTTCCTTGTGCATTCTTATACTGGCAGTTGTTTTGACTTGTCCATGAATCCATTGTTGTTTTGACTTGCCCATGAATCCATTTTTGTTTTAACTTGCCCGTGAATCCATTGTTGTTTTGACTTACCCACCAATCCATTGTTGTTCTGACTTGCCCACGAATCCATTGTTGTTTTGACTTGTCCACAAATTCATTGATGTTTTGACTTTTCCACATATATACGGATGTGTTGACTTGTCCAAAAATCCATTGTAACAGCTCACTTATTTTAAAGACAGCAAATAAGCAATTGTTTCTTTTGAAGTTATATTATTTTACATTAACAAGAACTGTGAATGTGAATTTCTGTAGCACAAAATAGAACTTAATTCCCATTTCAAAATGTGTTTAGAGTCACTTTGTATTTGTTAAAAAAATGACCATGCAGAACCCATGGAAATCAGTAGGTAATTATTCAGAGTAAAAGTTGCGCGCAGTTTGTACACTCAGATAATATTAGCAAAATTCCTTTGTTTTCGCCAGCACTGAGAATGCATTGCTTATAGTGCCAAATTTCTAAGCTTTTCTATCAGATAGATAGATAGATTCTCTACATTTAACGATGGCCTATCGTCTGGGATATTTTTATGAGCAAATAGAAACACTGTTAAGGTATTGTTTGCGATACATTTATCTACTTATCTGAACGTGGTCCAAAATAAGTGTGTATTGGATTAGCCCATATTAAGAGCAACGGTCCCTTTGATGTATAATTCAATTGACCACCTGCCAGCCAGACTGGAAATCCAGAGCATTCAAAACCGACAGGTGCCATTTTAGAAATGACCTCTAAACTTCATCATGTGACCTTATTTTGGTCGAGGACGGTTCCATTTCCCTCAGTGCTGAAGCACAGATATGTGTGTTCTGATGGTGTGATTAAATTACTGTTTTTGCCTAGATTTCCTGAACGAAAATTTATTCCTATTTGCGAAGCCCAGCAAAAGTTTTAGTCAATATAATTGTAGCTTTCTTTTCAGAAACCTATGGATTGAAGATATATTTACGTATTTCTATCTATTTATCTATCTATCTATTATCTATATATATATATATATATATATATATATATATATATATATATATATATATATATATATATATATATAAGGGAAATTCTTCTTCTTCTTCTTCTTCTTCTTCTTCTTCTTCGCATCCATTTATAAATATATAAAGTAAATTCAGAGGTGATGCAGAGAGAGAGAGAGAGAGAGAGAGATTACGTTATTTTGTTCAGCATACAAGAAGTAAGCTGTGATTCATCCTTGGCCACGCTGGCACTTCCAGTGTCATTAATATTGCAGTCATACAATCATACCATTCACTTCACTGGCATGCACGTACGATAAATCTATCAAAACAGTCAATTATTAATACATCTAGGAAATTAAAATAACAGTACTAGATCATGCATGTCTGTCTTAAAACACATAGCGGTGCCTGAGGGGAAGGTAAAGGAGACCGTAATTCAAAGGAACTTTCACGAGGCAGTGCACATTAGTTGTAGGTTCAAGGGGACTTCCACGAGGGAGTGTACGCTAACGTGATACACTTAACAAATGCATTACATATTACAGGAAACGAAGTGGAAGACGTGAATCACCAGATCTTGCAACGACTGTATAAAAGAGCTGCATTATTGTTGTACAGTTTTAGGGACTTAGGTAACTGATGTACTACAACATTATTATATCATGACCATAATGCCAAATAAGCATTTACGAGCGTATGCAGGGAAGGAGGTGGGGCAGACACCCACCCCACCCCTAAACATACACGCAGATGTCCATGAAAGCAATATTGTACAGTTTTAGGGACTGAGGTAACTGATGTACTGTGACGTTGAGCAACACGTAGTCTGTATTGTGTCATTAATGCGGCGATGAAATAAATGGCTTTTTTTCATATATTATAATATATTATATTATATTATATTATATTATATTATATTATATTATATTATTACTTTATTCATACTTCGACCGCAAGCTCATGTAACTTATGAATAGATAGTTTGCTTAAGCAAGTCGCTCGATTTGTTTTGCTCGTGTAATCAAGTGTAACGACCCTGCACACTTGATTCGTGTGACTGTAGGATTTTCTGTCATACATAAGAGACATACTTGATATGAAACCAGAAGCAGATTATTTGGAGAACAGCAGCTGTGTGCTTTGGTGTTTGCGTCCAGACATATGGGTCGGTAAAACTTTCACTTCTTTTGGTGTCTTTGGTTCAGCATTGTTCTAGACAGGACGCCATTAATTTGATCACCAACAATGGTAGAAATACACACGAATAAACAACAACAACAGAAGCAACAAACAAAAAACAACAGAAACACGTAACAATGAGAGGTGAAATAATATTCTGTTCACAACGCCAAGATACACCCCAGCTGTGTCTTTAATAATAGCAAAACAAGGGAGACAACTCTTAAAGTATTACCCATTTGGAAAAGTAGTCCATCTTCCCGAGAACGGTGACCAGCACTGTGTGCAGATGGTGTGTGAATGGAGACCAATAACCTCTGATTTATTTTACTAAATATAGCTAGGTAGGCATCTATTTATTCAAACAGTGCTGTTCTAGCTTGTTAGGAAGTATGCGAGTTTCTGACATTTAACCTACTCAAACATCGGAATTGAACATGCCTGTGGGGTAAAAGCTATTTTGTATTCGTGAAACTCTTTTTGTTAATAAATTCAGTTTGTTACCAATTACGCAAGTCTTATAAAAGTGCTGTTCAAACATTCGCTGGAGTGCTGGAAAAATAATTTAATCCACAGGCTTTTGCTCCAGAAAATGTTTGCAATTATGAAACTGCGAATGTCCCCAATATTCTCAATACAGAAACGTTTGCACTTAGCAAACCTCGAATGTCCCCAATATTCTCAATACAGGAAATGCTTGCACTTATCAAACAGCGGATGTCCTCAATATTCTCAACACAGAAAACATATGCACTTATCAAACCGCGAATGTCCCCGATATTCTCAACACAGAAAACGTTTGCACTTATCAAACCTCGAATGTCCCCAATATTCCCAATCCAGAAAAGATTTGTACTTATCAAACCGCGAAAGTCCTCACTATTCTCAATACAGAAAACGTTTGCACTTATCAAACCTCGAATGTCCCCAATATTCCCAAACCATAAAAGGTTTGTACTTACCAAACCGCGAATGTCTCCAATATTTTCAGAAAACGTTTGTACTTGTCAAACCATGAATGGTTCAAATATTCTCAATGCAGAATGTTGACCTTCAACATAAGAACGCTTGAAAAAATTTAATGCAAAATAACGGAGTTCGAACGTAAGTTTATGAACGGAAATAAAAGCAGAGCAAGAATGTTTTAAAATTTGATTTACAAGTAGGCATAATAAATTTTCTAATAATCGCATTCGATCCTTAATGCCAAACAATTAATTAACGTTATAAATTTAGTTAGGAATGTATGAAATCATCGGAAAATACCGACTGTAAGTTCGTACAGGAAGCAAAATGGAAGCTATGAATTAACTCTGGCACGACAATACGAATACCGCTGTATCTGCAATGTATGCAAACCCTGCATACCAGTGTACACTCACCCCTCGCCTCTGAAAGTTGCAATGCTAGCGGCCATGTTTAGATCTCATGTTAATGTAGGGCTTTGTCTTGTATTTACACTTGACTCCAATTCTGTAAAGATGTCGTCGTCTCTGATTGTATGTCTCTGTAATTTGTCCTAACATACGGTTCACATTTCTTGGTCAAGAATTTACATATTGGTAGAGTCGGTAACTTAAAATAACAGCAGTTGTATTGTTATTGATATAGACATAAAACATGTAATTATGTACACACATCACCAAAAGTTAAACATTCACACAAGACATTCTACTTTTTAAGGTAAGAATTATATACAGATTATATTTTAGGTGTTTTGAATGATTGTTTTTTAACATATGGTTTATATAAGTGTAAACAAAATTCGGGTATTAGTAGTAATTTTTATACTATTAGTATAGTATTGGTAGTAGTAGTTATACTATTAGTAAAGTATTAGTAGTAATTTTTATATTATTAGTATAGTATTAGTAGTAATTTTTATACTATTAGTATAGTATTGGTAGTAATTGTTATACTATTAGTATAGTATTGGTAGTAATTTTTATACCATTAGTATATT
The DNA here is from genome assembly GCA_016617855.1 of Megalonaias nervosa. Classification (NCBI taxonomy): domain Eukaryota; kingdom Metazoa; phylum Mollusca; class Bivalvia; order Unionida; family Unionidae; genus Megalonaias; species Megalonaias nervosa. The sequence goes on from JAECUM010029967.1 coordinate 49,422, forward strand.
ATTGGTAGTAATTTTTCTAACAATGCAATGCTTTTAATGAGTACGCAACTTCCTATGACTCGACACTAGCTCTTGTGTCCGTTAGCTTTAAGCAGCTGGTTCTTCCTTGGCTTGACACAAGCTCTAGTATCCGATATCTTTCAATCATTTGCTGTTTCTTGGCTTGACACTTGCTCTGGCGTCCGATATCTTCAGTTATCTGTTGTTTCTTTGTTTCTTGAATTGACACAAGCTCTGGTGTCAGATATTTTTCAGTAATTGGATGTTTCTTGACTTGACACTAGCTCTGGTGTCCACTATCTTTTGGTCATTGGCTATTTCTGCTCGCTATTTTGGTGCCCAGTCAAAAAGTGTTGATTTCATTTTCCTTTCAAATAAAATCTTAGGCAAGTGATTTTTGTTTTCAGTACATCTTGAGAAAGAATGGATAGCATACATTGTTCTCATATTTGAATCAAAGTTAAAATATGGACTAATCACACATATTTTGAGTCAGTTTTTAACATTCCTTTCAATCTAACCAATGTTTCTGACTGTTGAGTTTATCCTACATTATATAATCTTGATATATTTTATTTAAATGGTTGAGTCGGATGAAAGAAATTACAATCTATTTTATAACTATGGTTTCCAATTTTTGTCTAACTGTATCGTTTGTATTATATTCTGCAGTGAATCTTCAGTAATGTTGGAACTGACACACCTCATTTGCAAAGTATATTCAAAATTTTGCAAAGGTAATCACACACAGGATTATTTATGCACAGTCAGTCATTTCAAACGGCCTCTATGAAACTCCATAACAAACACACCGTCTTTAATCCCAGATATTTTACTTGAATACTATAACAACTATAACAGCTTTGTACAGCGCATGCAGGGAAAATTAAAGCAGATTTGATTTGCTTGTGTTTAATACTGAAAATTTCCATATAGTTGAGAAGCTTTCTCTAGATCCATTCGAAATGAATGGTTCAGTTTTATGTATTTTTTCATTAAATTTTGACGAGTGTACTGCCCATGTTGAATTTCATACCAGCATACGCGGAGTGGAACAAGTGAAAAGCAGTGTGCAGGTTTGAATGGTTTTCATTCCAGAACGTTGTCGACCGCTGAAGTATGTTTTGGGGCAAAACACTTCTCTCCAATTGCCACGGCTCTAGCTCTTGATCACTCTTATCCTAGAGCCACGTTGGTTCATTGGAGCACGTGTGGAAATCGCAACCGAAAATGTTATGGCTCGAATCCCAGCCACGAATCAGTCTGGGTCGGCTGATGCAGCTGGTCCTTGGGCAAATAACTTTACTTTTATTGCATCGGTATTATGTAACGTACTTGTGTTGCTGTGTAGTAACGCACAAAATCAAAGCACCTTTATTCTAATGTTGCACGATGGAGGATGCATTTTCAGTCCGTAGGTATTGTCCGATTCGCTAGTAACTTGGCTGCACACCTTCTAGAAATAACCAGCTTCATTACAATGAACGTCAGGAGTTGAACTGTGCTGACATCAAACTCGGTTGTATAGGGGAAGATTTGAAAATACAGTTGAGAGAGAGAGAGAGAGAGAGAGAGAGAGAGAGAGATCCGTGGTACCTAAATATCGATTTTTTTACGACTTGTTGCGATTATTTAGTTTCATGCTTCTGTAAGTGAGGCACTTTTCTTTACTGCCGGTTGGTAGTGATTTAAATTTTTGTACGACTTTATGCGAAAATAGCCAAAAGTAATCCTCGCGAAAAGAACACGCGACACATTTTTGTCTTCTCTCGTCATTTAATTTTCGCTTGTCTTTTTCAGGATTTTAAATTACACACCTGACATACCAAGAAGTGAAGTTAGGAAGGCAATTATAGATGCTTTTAAAGTCTGGAGTGACGTCACACAGTTGACTTTCACAGAGATCGTCCACGGGCAGGTGGAAGCGGACATATTGATCCAGTTTGCAAGGTCGTATCATCATGACGGTTACCCGTTCGACGGCAAAGGTATGATGACTTTCCTTTCACTTCATCAGACTGAACTTAAGAATAGTGGAACATTTGCATTAAGGTCAGCTTAGATTTGGCCGCCATCTAGGAAAGCTGCTTCTTATGGGGATCTGATTGGCTAGTTGACCAAAGCTAATACCTGATCCAGTTACTAATAGATTAGCTTTACATCAGACTGAGCACCTGTCTAATTCAAGGGCTGGGTGGGTATTTGGTGCAAAGTAGTAGAAGAGGAATACCGTGTATCGTCCAGTTTTGCTATCGGGTACTGCTGGAAGATTCTATCGTCAGAACGGTTTTGTTTTAACGCTGTTTGTTTTGGCGATTTAAGAATGCCGAGCGAAATGGAATGACGCATTAAAGAAAGGGAAATTTTAAGAGTTCTAATTCGGTTTGAAATTTTCCATCCACATAAGGGGACAAAATGTCTTACAATAATACATACTGTATAAACGGTATGACGAAAGTTCATGGCATCTACGTCTGTATATGTTTTATGGTTTCGTCATAAACCATATCTCTGCTGTCTCTGATCTAACTGTTTGTATCGTATCCAAACTTGTTAAATTACTTCTTCTAGTACTTTTTAATATTGTGGAATCAAAGATTTTCATTTTCTGATCAGTCCATGGAAATTTGTATTCTACAATGAGACATAGGTAAGATTCAATGAAAGTATTTAAAAAATCTACATTATTTAGACCTTTATAAACGTTGGAATACATAAAGACTAGAAAATTCTGTGTCATTCACTCTAGCTTTTATCATGTTCCTTTATTTCTAGGTCAGGTACTTGCGCATGCGTTCTTTCCCGGTGATGACCGTGGAGGTGACACCCATTTTGATGACGATGAACATTGGACTTTCAACTCCTCAGAGGGTATGTTAACTACTTCCATCAGGCATTTCTGTCCTCCATCGTTTTCTTCATTCTTTCATTTTGTGACCTGGGTCCTTAATGATGTCGTAGCTGCCACCGATCTCGTGAATAAAATATTACCCCCTTGCAGAAAATAGACCGACTGTTTTAAAGTCCATTGGAGTCTTCAGAAGAACAAAATGCAAACATTGTTTCAACTTTATGGCAACTTTAGATCTATATCAACTAATAAATCAAATGACAAGGGGATAAAATTCTAGTAATTTTAATAGACGCCCAAGATTATGGAAACTTTCGGTAAAAAATGTGTTTCCATTGCCGTTAATCATGCACTTATACAAATTGTAAATAATCACGCAAACGCCCCACGTGGATTCGTTATGTGCTGTGCTGGTGTGTTTGTTTCTACTATTTACATGTAACAGGTTTTATCAATTTAAATGACAGTAGTGGGGGGGGGATAGGGGCCGTTAGAGCGACAATGGGACTGTTACGTATATGTAATTAAATTACTTGTGTGTTAGTTTTAAATTCTCTTTTATTTTATTTTTGTTTTCATTACATGTTATTATAATAACTTTATTCACTGGATTTGACATTTTTCTAGAAGAATTCAGTTCAGTTCTTTTAGTCTGATTAGAACGCAAAATGATTCCTACATTGTATTTTTAGTTGACCTAGTTCTTGACCTTGGTTCCGATTTTGTAAACACTAAATGAAAATGATTGGTTATTACCAAGGTCATGTTCAGCCCACGTGTTGGCTCTGTTGTAAACAGTTTTATTTTTAAATTCATTTCCAGTGTGGGAATCTGATTCTTAGCTAAGGATCTACTGGTCTACGTGCTAATTGACTTGTAGTGAGTGATCACGTGACCCATCACGCGGGCTTGAAATTACGTTTTAGTTGGGTTTAATTCTCAATCACAGTGAATTTTGGTCAGTTGTAAAATAATACATTGAGGCTGAAAGGTACTCCTGTTGTTACCATTTGAATTGAGTTTTTTTTTTTAATTTGAAATAATTTATTCACCCTGGAAATACTTTTCTTCATCGAAGTTCTTGGACAAAGACATTTACTACAAATTGTTCGGAATTCAAAAGCCGGAATTATATTCTTGGTAACTCAACAAGGAACTGTTGACACATCAACACAAACTGGTTATAGAGGACGTCATCTCATTCCATATTGGAACTTCATCGAGATTCGAACATGGATTCAATTAGAACTGTTTAGTAATAGGACTTATATTTTTGAATTCTAGGATTAATTTTTGGATTAGATTCACTAACCGTAAGTCCTATTTCATATTTTTACCTTGTTTTCTAGGGAAATAAATTATTTTGTTAAAATTTACAAAGCTTGTTGACTTCACTCTTTTCTTTTGTTAGTTTAGTACGAGCCTACACTTAACAGGGACTTTAATGTTAAAATAGTGAGTTTGCCCTATGGCGACAAGGGGAATTTAATATGAGGAATTTAACATGGGTGGGATTGTATAGCGACAAGGGATGGGACAGTATAGCGGAAAGAGTTTGGGACTGTATAGCAGCAAGGGAAATTGGAACATAGTGACAAGGGATTGGGACTGTATAGCAACAAGAGAAAATTGAACATAGCGACAAGGGATTGGGACTGAATAGGGACAAGGGAAATTGAACATCGGGTTTATGTATGCAAACCATTTTGTATAAAAAAAAATTAGGCAAGAGAGAGAGAATATACATCTTTTCGAGACACATGAATGGCCCTGAAAAGGGCCGTTTAGCTTTATTCTACTTTCTCTCCTCCTTCTTCTCCACCAGCACCTCATCTTATCCAGGACATTCTTCTTCTTCTTCTTCTTCTTCTTCTTCTTCTTCTTCTTCTTCTTCTTCTTCTTCCGTCTATTTTTAGCTACAACTTGTGGAAAATCCTATTTAAGCCCACGATCTATTTATAGTCTCATCTTTTAGGAAAGTCCTGTGGAAAAAACCTAATATCTGTTTATAGCTACAACTTGTGGAAATTCCTATTAAAAAATCCAAGTCTATATTTATAGCCTAAAAATTTCTAGCTTCAATGACGTCACTGTTTGGACACTTGGGAAAAATTGGCAACAGAGTTGCAAGTGGTTGACCTGAGTACGCGCTACTGTAGGTAGGTAGGTGAAATGAATTTGATAGGGACACAGAGCTTTATAGGAACAAACACAGACCAATACACACACACACACATACATACACACAAACCAACAAACACACACACACACACCCTCCAAACTTTCTGTGTTAGCTTAGAATGTAAACGAATAATATGAAATTTCACAAAATAGACTATCCCTTACACCACAAAAATGCTAACCATATTAATGGTACCATTTAACACCCCCTAAACACACTATCCCAGAATTCCTTTTTTTAAATCTCAGAATATAAACGAAGAAGATGAAATCGCACAAAAAAGACTATCCTTTATATCACAAAAATATTGTCCATCACACCACCATGCTATCCAACATATCATACTCACTATCCAAAATTCCTTGTGTTCGCTTAGAATGTAAGAGAAGGAGATGAAATCTCACAAAATTTATACCCCTTACACCACAGAAATACTATCCATTACACCCACTATACTATCCATTATATCGTACTCACTGTCCATACGTCCCATGTTAGCTTAAAATATAGGAGATAAAATCTCACAAAATAGACTATCTCTTACACTACCAAGAATACTATGTGGAAGAACGCTGGTGTCTATTTATAGTCACAACTTGTAGGACATTCCTATGGAGAAACCCAGTATATATTTATAGCCTCAACTTGTGTGACGATCCTGTTTAGAAAACCCTAGTATCTATTTATAGCTACAACATGTGGGAAGTCCTACGGAAAAACCCGTCTATATTTATAGCCTCAAAATTTCTAGCTTCAGTGACTTCATTGTACTGGACACTATTGGAATAATGGTGCAAGTGGCTGACCTGAATGCGCGGTACTGTAGGTATGTAGGTAGTTGAAATGAATTTGATATGGATAAAGAGAGTTTTATAGGGACAAGCAAAGACCACTATACACACACACACACACACACACACACACACACACACACACACACACACACACACACACACACACACACACACACACACACACACACACACGCACACACACACACACACATACATTCCAAACGTTATGTGTTACCTTAGAATGTAAACGAAGATGAAATTTCACAAAATAGACTGTCCCTTACACAACAAAAATACTATCCATCACATTAATTATACCATTTAACACCCCCTGAACACACTATCCCAAAATTCTTTCTTTTTACCTCAGAAAGTAAACGAAGATGAAGTCTCACAAAACAGGCTATCCCTTACACCACAAAAATATTATCCATCACACCACAATGTATCCAGCATGTCATACTCACTATCCAAAATGCCTTGCGTTCGCTTAGAATGTAAGAGAAGGAGATGAAATCTCACAAAATATATACCCCTTACACCACAAAAATACTATCCATTACACCCACTATACTATCCATTATATTGTACTTACTATCCAAACGCCCCGTGTTAGCTTAAAATGTAAGAGAAGGAGATAAAATTTCACAAAATAGACTATATCTTGCACTACCAAGAATTCTATGTGGAAAAACGCTGGGGTCTATTTATAGTCACAACTTGTAGGAATATCCTATGGAAAATCCGACTATCTATTTATAGTCACAACTTGTGGAAGTTCCTTTTGTAAAATGCTAGTATCTATTTATAGCTACAGCTTGTGGAAATTTTTATATAAAAACCTAGTGTCTATTTTTATCCATGATTTGTGGCACAGTCCTATGGAAAAACACTGGTATCTATTTATAGCGTCAACTTGTGGAAATTTCTATGGTAAAGCCAAGTATCTAATTTTAGTCTCAACTTGTAGGAAAGTCCTATGGACAAACGTATCTATTTTTAACCATAATTTATTGTAAACCCTATGGAAAACCCCACTATCTATCTAGTCTCATCGAGTAGGAGAGTCCTATGGAAAAACCTAATATCTACTTATAGTAACAACTTGTGGAAATTTCTGTGGAAAAACCCAAGTCTATATTTATGGCTGCAAAATTTCTATCTTCAATGACGTCACTGTACTGGACACTAGGGGAATAATGGCAACAGTGTTGCAAGTGGCTGACCTGAATACGCGCTACTTTAGGTAAGTAGGCGAAGTGAATATGATAGAGACAATGAGAGTTTTATATGGACAAACAAAGACCAATACACACACACACACACACACACACACACACACACTCTCTCTCTCTCTCTCTCTCTCTCTCTCTCTCTCTCTCCAAACGTCATGTGTTAGCTTAGAATGCAAACTAATAAGATGAAATTTCACAAAATAGACTATCCCTTACAACATACAAATACTATCCATTACATCAACTGCACCATCCATTATATCATACTCACTATCCAAACGCCCTCTTTTAGCCTAAAATGTGAGAGGAGATAAAATCTCACAAATTATACTATCCCTTACATTACAAAAAAATAATATTCATCACACCATACACATCATCCATCACTCCACACACTGTTAGCTCAAATCTATATCAGTGATTCCGAAGACGACATGAGTGAGCCTGCATCAGTGTCCTCCACTTCTGTCATGAGAGTCATGAGAAACCAAGAGAGTCCTGATTCAGCCCAAAGAAATTCGTTCGTCCCCCTAAAATTATTGTCACATTTGAGAGACGCAAAAACGCACTTAACAGAAAATTGAAAACGAAGGCTTACACTTACACCGTAAAATGTAAAGAGTTCAAGTAGTGTGTAAGACTTAGTCAAATTAAAGTTTGTAATCAAGATGAAACGATGATACCTTTTCAAGGAGAAAGCAGACACCAAGAGACAATAGCGATCCGTGTCACACAATACTTTCCAAATGTGTTAGTAGAAGTTTGTGTTAGCGATCTTGAAGATGATATGATTACCTCATATTCAACACCATTTGCATCCACTACAGAGAGAGACTGAGAGGTTGAGAGAGAAAAACGGTTGTAAATATGATAGGATGACAGAACCAACAAGACCCGTGAAGAAAGAAATTCGTTTGGTGCCTCATGAAGATTGTGTTTTGCAACCTAGTAGCCCAAAAGTGACAGAAAAAAAATTGAGAACGATGACATACACCTTCACGGAGAAATTAAACGGTTTAAGTCAATGGTTACTGTGTCTTTGTATGTAATGATCATATGAAATTTTGGTGCAAACGAAAGCTAACACACACGCACACACACGCACGCACTTACGCATTGACACACGTGTTACTGCATTAGGTGACAGTAAAACGGGGACTAGTGGTTCTTAACATTACATTGCAGACAGAAAGAAAGAACGGAGAAAGACGGAATGCAGGACACCATTTTTTGGTTCTGTTGTGTTTTAAAGGTATTTAGACAACGATATATTCTATGTGAGAAATGTTCATAGACAATTGTTTTCATTCTACCATAACATTTGTTGGACATCCCAATTTAGGAGATGTCATGTTTGGCAGCACACACTACAAACAATGTGGCAGAGTTTCCAGTTAAACTACGGACATCACCAAAATAAAGTCTGGTTCTACTGCACTCTTAAGCAATAGAGAGAAAAAATAGGACAAACATTATTACATTTTCTGAACGCATGTTTTAGTTTTAGAATGAGAGTTTACCATAGGCAGGGTCATTAAGTGCATTGAAACTCGCGTTATTGTTGAAAAAGCCGTGTGTTTTGTTTTCTTTCTGAAAAACGGTAGATCTAATGTTAAATTTTTTTCCCGTGACATATGGCAGTGCCAAATAGGATACCTGATGTGTACAAATTCGAGTCAATTAAAGATTTTATAGCATTCAACGATTTACTTATGGAAAGAAATCGCTCTACAATTTTTAGGGTGTAAGTTTTTGAAAAACAATTACTCGACGAACGGAACAGTTCACTTAATTATGGTATCTACTGATCACATTTTTGGAGAGATTTCCTAAAACAGGAACAGATAGCATTAGGATTCAGTCAAACTTATTCGTTTACATTCTAAGCTAACACAAAGTTTGGAGTGAGTGTGTGCGTGTGTCTGTGTATGTATTGGTCTCTATCCCTCTAAAACTCCCTTTGTCCCTATCAAATTCATTTCAGCGACCTACCTATCTACAATAGCGCATATTCAGGTCAGCCACTTGCAACTCTGTTGCCAATTTGTCCATAGTGTCCAGTACAATGACGTCATTGAAACTAGAAATTTTGAGGCTATAAATATAGACTTGGGTTTTTCCATAGGAATTTCCCCAAGTTGTAGCTATAAATAGATATAAGGTTTTTCTATAGGTCTTTCCTACAAGATGAGACTATAAATATGGTGGGTTTTCCATAGAATTTTCCACAAGTTGTAGTTAAAAGCAGATGGAAAGAGAAGAAGAAGAAGAAGAAGAAGAAGAAGAAGAAGTAGAAAAATGTCCTGGAGAATGGCTCTTTTCAGGGCCACCCATGTGTCTCGAATAGGTGTCTATTCTCTCTTGTCTAAATTTTTTTTACATACAAAATGGTTTGTATATGTAAATCCTGTGTTCCCTTTTCCCTATACAGTCCCAATCCCTTGTCGCTATGTTCCTTTTTCCCTTGTTGCTATACAGTCCCAAACCCTTGTCGCTATACTGTCCCAATCCCTTGTCGCTATACAGTCCCACCTATGTTAAATTCCCCTTGTCACCATAGGGCAAACTCACTATTTTAACATTATAGTTCCATTGTCGCTCTATCGCCCCCCCTCATACTACTAATGTCTTATGCACCTCTCTCTCTCTCTCTCTGTGTCTCTCTCTCTCTCTCATATTACCTACTTATAGTTAATAATTTTCATTTCCAATTTTGCTGATGCAGTATATTTTTGGCATTGAAATGAATTTGTTTTCATGACAATGTTGACTGTCCGATTGTTAGTACATATGCGGAATGTATTATGTGTTTTTGGCGCAAGAACACAAGGTGTATTTCAGGTTATTTAATAATAGGTTCTATGAAATAATTCTCGAATAAATGTCTAATTTCTTTCTTCAAATATTCCTGCATAACATGATTCATCGTACGAAGATGCTGTTTCACAGGTGTAGAATCTACAGTCTCATTTTCATTGTAGATTTAATTTGTTAGTATTAGAACATCAGGAAACAAGTGCTCATGTTCATATAATAACTGTTTTAGTTCACCCAGTTCCCAAGATCTGTTTTGACCATAGCTCTAGTAACAGCACTAGCAGGATACAACTCAGTGATATCCCTTCAATAGGATCAACTTTCTGATCCAGACAAGGTCTGGCAGTCATCAGTGGATTAATTACGACCCAATTGCCAGCTGAGTCATTGCCTAATAATAAATGCATTCCTTGGTCTGATTCCACTTTGACACAACAGATAGGTACTATAACATTGTTGAACTCAGCTCACTGAATAAGGACACTTTTAATAGAAGACTTATCAGACAATGACAGAGTATTTGGTAGCAAAAGACTCCAAGAAACTCCCTTGTCCCTTAATAATATTTTAATAGTGATAGGCTTTGGCAGAATCACTAATAAGTGATATAGAACCTTCTGATATGAATGTTTTGTAAGTCGCCAAAAGAGAATCAGACTTGGTGTTTGTTTGACCCAACCAGTGTACGGCTTTCAATACAAGACCGTGACCTTGACCTCTTTGAAATTCAACCCATGAGAAATGGAAAAGACATATTTCTTTTTACAATAAGTGTGCATTGGAAGAGATAATGATTTCTGATCAGCCTTATCAAATGTTTGATTTATATGTGTTGTGCCATATTGAGATTTGAAAGTACTTGCATAAGACTGAAGGTGATTGTTTTGCCAAAAAGCTGCTAAGAAGATTTACTGATTAATAAAGTCGAATGCTGCCTTGGCCATTGCATGTTTTCGGGAATTTTCCAAAGTGGCGAAAGTATTTATCTACTTCATTGTCCTGAAAAGGGGGTACTAATCTAATATTTTTGTTAAAACCTGAACTCATATGGTAGGGCATGTGTGTGTGTGTGTGTGTGTGTCTGTGTGTGTGTGTGTGTGTGTTCTCCGCCTTCCATTTCGAATTATTATTTCAATCTATATTACATTTCCTTATTTGCTCTCTACATATGTAACTTTCCTCCCGTCTCTGAATTTGCATTTCTCTATATCATTTCTTTCTCTATGCATCTGCCTTTCCCTTTCCTTTCTCTGAATTTTTTTTGCATCTCCCTCTGTCTGTTGCTCTGCATTTCTATTTCCCTCTCCTATTCTCCTCTTTGAATTTGCATTTCCATCATTTGTTTCTGAATCAGATGTTGTTTTATTAATTCCAATCCAACTGGTTTGTTTTTAGCTGTAATTCCTTTACTTTCCTATCAAAATCAGATACAAACTTATCTATCAAATCTAAAACACTTTTATCCAGAATTTCTTTTCCCACCAAATCCGAATCAAAATTTTCTTTACCTCCCACTTTGTTAAAAATGCCTTCGCTTTAGAAAGATCAGTGTTTGGCATGCTCAAGCAACTCATAATTTTTCATAGACTCTATCGTCGTGGACCAGGAGTTATTCCAAGGAAGCATAACAGTACAACTATTAGCATGTGGGGTCCGCAGATTTTGTTTTGAAGTTCAGAAGGGTCCCTTGTTCGCGAAAAGATTGGAAATCTCTGCTCCAACCCATCCAGGGTAGGATTTTAAAGATGTTATCGACGTTAGATGACAATGCGAGTGCTTGCTGGTTTCATTTAAAATTCTCAAATATGTGAAATTAAAATCTTTTCCAGGGACAATAGAAATTACGAAGTTAAGTGAATTGAAATTTCAGTCTTGTTACGTGACAAGGGCTCATACTCAGTAACAAAGAAAAGAGTGAAAGCCAACAAGCTTTGTATATTTTAACAAAATAATTTATTTCCCTAGAAAACAATGTAAAAATTGTTAAATAGGACTTACGGTTTGTGAATATAATCCAAAATTTAATCCTAAGAATGAAAAACACAAGTCCTATCACTAAATAGTTCTATTAGAATCCAAGTTCGAATCTCCACGACACACAAATATGGAAGGCGATGACGTCAGATGTGGTCCAATGTACGAATATCAACAATTCCTCAATTGAATCACAGTTTTTGTTTCCGAATAATTCCAGAATAAATTTCCGTGAATATCTTTCAGAATCTTTTATAAAAAAGTCAACTTGTTGAGTTTCCAGGAGAATAAATTATTAAATCCAAAAGTCTGATGAAAAACAAACAATCTGGCAACAAATAAAAAGAAACACCTTGTTCCTTCAAGATGTTAAAACGACTCTGCCAGAAGAATATTAAGAATGCATATTTAAACCCCAAAAACATCATTTCAAGTCTCGCGAGATGGGTCATGTGGTCTGACTACAAGAAAACTATCACATACGCCAGTGTCACCCCACTTAAGAACCAATCACAAAAAAGTGTTGTTTACACATGGTGATCACGTAATCAAAGTATGGCCCTAATACTGACCAATCATTTTAACTGCCTGTTTACGAAGTTCCCAACCTAAGACGAACTAGGTTAACTAAAAATAATTCTCATGTAACACTTCTACGCCTTAAACAAACAACACTTGCTAAAAGAAAACATCGAACTGCTGAAAAAGAACTTTGAATCCCTTCAGTAATCATTACAATAAAATGTAATGAAACAAAATAAAATAAAAAAGAATTTTAAAACTAACACACAAGCAGTTTAATTACATATACGTAACAATCTCAATTTTTTATATCTCTTATATGTTTTAAAGCTATTCATATCCCTGACGAACCCCCAATCGCATTGACGACTCTAGGTCTTCAGATCTATGACAAAAAGAAGTGAAACTAACAATTTAAGTAAAATCAATCCTTTATTTTATTTCTTTACAATACAAAGTGAAAATTGAACAGACACTGGTATAAGTGTGAATTAGATATAAATAATCCCAAATATCCTATCACAAATCCGAAACATAGAGGATTTTCTAATGAATTCAAGTGGTCTTGAATGCTCTGATGTACCACACTGATTCATTCCAGAATGTCTTGGAATGAATTCACAATAATCCAAAATAGTGTTTTAGTCCAGTAGGCAATGAACACCAGTAATTCCAATGAATATTTTAAATAAATGATTCCTCTCGAATTACATCTGATAGACTGATCTAAAACAGCAATACACTATTTTCTTATCAAATCCCTATTAAACACATTTTCACTGGATCTATAACGTCATAGAATGTGAAGAATTCCAACTGAAAAACCTATTTAAATGTAAACAAACACTGACTTTCAACTCTTGTTGCGTAAAGAATTTTTTACGGCTTAAAATTATTGACAGAAGTTAGCTATGTAAACATTCTCTTTACAACTTTCAGACAGGGATAATAGTTAATCACGGAATATAAATTAAATATACATACGAAAGGATGGAGTTATCCTTTTTTGTGATGATATCTGCATGTAAATTCCAGGATAGGTTTTACTGATGGTGACCTTTAGCTACTAGGCATTATTAATAAGTATTCTACGAAGAGTAAGACAATATTCATATCTTAAGAGACACTTGCTGTTGATGATTGTAAGTAATTCAAACTTGTCTGGACTGAAATTGGGCAGCCATGGCCTTTCTCAGCATTCGAGTTGGACAAGATTAACCTGGAGATACATTCAGGCATAAGAGTCAGTGGTCAGCAAAAAGGCTGGGATAGAAAACAATGTGGCAAGTTATTGTACGCTAATACAAGTAAGGGTCTAAGTATGGTATCTTGAAGGTACACCAGAAGTAACATTGCAGGACGTTGATGTCTTGCCACTAAACATTACTTCATGTGTTCTGCGTTACAGAAAGTTCCCATTTTAGGAATGGATGTTGTCCCTTACTTTATAATGGTGAAGATTTCATATGAACAGCAGGCGTTAGACCTTGTTGAACGCTTTTCAGAAATCTAAGAGAATTGAGTTCAGTTGCTTATCTGAATTGAATTATGCGGATATGTCTTGAATAGAAAGGATAAGTTTATTTTAGATTGAATATTGTTTGCGGAAGCTATGTTGCTGTTCAAATAGAATGTTTACGTTTTCCTGATGTTTAATAATGGATCTGTCATTTGCAGCAGATGGAGATAAGAGAAACTGATCTGTAGTTGGATGAGTTATCTCTGTCACATTTTTAAAGACCTGGACAACCTGCACATGTTTCTAGTCTGTTGGTATTGTCTTGGCTGATCGATGCTTGAAGGATGTGAGTGGGTGCATATGCTGAATTTACGTTGTTGTATTAAAGTTAACATACTGAACTCATAATGTAATAAAGTTAACATACTGAACTCATAATGTAATAAAGTTAACATACTGAACTCATAATGTAATAAAGTTAACATACTGAACTCATAATGTAATAAAGTTAACATACTGAACTCATAATGTAATAAAGTTAACATACTGAATTCAATCTGTAATATTTAAATTATAAAGCCGAATTTATGCTGTCATTGAAGGTATTGATGGAGCAGATTTTTAATTTCAATGTATCAATTTACATCATTAGTTAAGGACCCCACCCGGGAAAGAAATCAAAATCAAAACAAACTAAAAGAGTAACAACAAAACAAAATACACAACAAAACAAAATACAAAAGTAAAACCAAACAAACAAATAAACTGAAGCAAATAGACATGACCGAACACCATCGTATTTTATGAAGAAGTTTTATTTTCGACTTCTGTGTCATCTTTACGACAGAAAAGTAAATTTGGTAGCACCTATAAAGACAAATTGAGTCTACTGGATCTTTCTGTTTCAACGTATAAGCAATGTGAGATTATTCTCATGGTCGTAAAAATCTCCATTATCTTTTTTTGCAAAGTCAAACAAATATTTATATACCTTGAAACAAACGTAGGGTATGTCGTTTGTATAGATACCTCTCAGTTTATAGCTTTGTTAGAGTTTTAGTGGTGATTTTGCCCGATTCTGGGGAGTCGGTGTTGAGAGGACTAAATAGCTAATTTCTACAAACATACGTCGTAATTAGCCGGTTTCTTGGAGCATACGTCATAATGTACAGTATCATAGCTATGCCAATAGTCTCAAAATCACGAATCTATTTAACACATTTTGGATTTATGATTATATAATATTTATTAATTGAACTATATGAGTAGGTTTTTTTCCGTTTTTTATCGGCGTAATAGATCCAGAATGTTGTTTTTTTAATGAATGTACACAATGATTTCTTACAATTTTTTTTTTTAATTATTATTTTTTTAAGGAAAATGAACTGCTTGTGACAAACCAATTTTCTTAAATTCAAAATGCGTAGAAAATTTGTCTGTACCAACGTTTTGCTCTTTAGAACATTAAAAACATTCTTTGTTTCTTTTCCACAATGGACGATTTTCCCACAGGTTGGTGTCATATTTGAAAACTCTTCACCTGTGAAAGAAGCAAGTGTCACATCGGGTTACCTCCCTTTTACGTTTATGGGGTGGTCTGTGTCCACCTTGTCAATGTGGGGTTTTCATTAAAAGACTTCCTATGATGTGTACTTGGTCGTACATAAAAATGGTGCCTATCAGATGTCCAATATGGCTGTCATCTTAAAAATCTTTTTATTGCTACTCCTTCTGAATGAATGGTCATATCAGCACGGGGTTTGCTCTAAAAGACTTCTTATGATATCTAGTTCGTGCTTTGTAAAGATGTTGCCAGGCTGACATCCAGTATAGCCGTCAAACTAGCCATTTTAAACAATCTTGATATTGCTATTCCTTCTGCATGTATGACCATATCAGCGTGGGATTTTCACTAATAGACTTCTTATGATCTCTAGCTGGTCCTAAATAAAAATTATGCCAATCTGACTTCCATTATGGCTGCCATCTTAAAAATGCTAATTACAGCTCTACTTGAACAGAAAGTCCTATTAACTTGTTTTTTTGGGTTTTTTTTTTTAAAATTAATCAGAAGACTTCATATGAAGTTCAGTTGGTCTTAAATAAAAATGGTTATGATCTGATGTCCAGCATCAATCATGAAAATTATGTTATTGCTATTCCTGAATGGAAATTAATATCATGAAAATAATGTTATCTCTACTCCTCGTTAAATGGATAGATATATCAGCATGGGATTTTCATCTGTAGACTTCTTATGGTGTCTAGTTCTCCTAACTGAAGATGGTGCCAGCAGTACATCCAATATGGCTGCCATGACCACTGTCTTGTTGTCACTATTCGCGCTGAATGGATGATAATTTTGACATAGGGTTTTCACCAAAAACTTCTAATGATGTCCTCTTTGTTTGAAATCAGAATGGTACCATTCTGATATCCAAGATGTGTATCAAAGCTGCTAATTTGAAAATCTTGTTATTGCTGACAAATATCAGAGATTGTTTCAACACTTGTCCATTTTGGTGACTTATGTAGAAAACACTATCAACATGAATGTCTTAAATCAGTTTTTAAAACACTAAAACTACTTAGTAGAGATGAATAAAGGTTTGTTGTTTTGATTCACTTATTATATTCAATAAAGGGATATGTGAAAAGAAAAGTTCATTTTTTCCTTGAAGAAAAGTACTTAACTGTATATTTTATATGGAGATTGGTATGTTTCATGTAATAATTTTATTTAAAATGAAACCCAGAAAACAGCTGTTTTATATTGGTTCTGACAAAAATTACAAATTTATTATATAATATGTTAAACAATGATGATGTTTTAGATAGATTTCCTTCCTTAAAATATTGTCTGATTTAGATCTGAATTATTTAAAGTTATATCATTTATTTTACACTGTTAATTGGCTTAAGAAAACAATCACAATGACGGCAGAACTGTCAATATATACAATTTGGTTTTTAAATATTTTTACTCATCAAAGAGTTGAACATACCAGATATCTAAAAAAAGGACAAATCTTTTAATTTTGAGACCGTTTTAACATGTATGATGGAAAATGAAAGAAAAATATATCAATGTTTCATAAAACGAATCTAGATGATTTCCATTGAAAGCAGGAGGTGACAATTTTTTATACAGCTGAAAGAAAACGTGACTTTGTGTCTCATAAGATGGATTTCACTATCGTTTCCAATGCCATTACTTCACTGAATAAGAAAATATGTAAGTAGAAATTATGTACTCTAAAATAATACATACATATTTGGCGAGTTGATAAGTATTATTTAGAATTGATGTTTGAATTATTTTATGTCTAATAATATTTTACATTATTCTGTAATGTACTTCCAAAATATTGATCAAAATATTTCTATCCTTACTTCTATATTTTTTCTATCTGCTCTACCACTGCCTCTATAGATTTGTACACTTGCTTAATCTCATATGTCTATTGCT
Organism: Megalonaias nervosa; assembly: GCA_016617855.1. NCBI lineage: Eukaryota > Metazoa > Mollusca > Bivalvia > Unionida > Unionidae > Megalonaias > Megalonaias nervosa. Next base: position 66,725 of record JAECUM010029967.1, read on the forward strand.
GAACATCAGAATGAAGTTATGTTCTGTTCTCATCTGATTTTTTATTTTTTTTACTTTAAAGTCGACCTCAATCTGAGAGGGAAAAAAATAATTGTAGATGTTACAAAATTGCATCTTGTTTTATCCTTTACTCAAATTTCTTCATTCCTTTCACCTCTTTTCTCTTCAGGTGTTGATCTCTTCATGGTAGCAGCACACGAGTTCGGTCATGCGCTTGGTCTTGCCCACAGTATGAACACAGAAGCTCTTATGTACCCGTGGTACCAAGGTTACCAAAGTAACTTCCGTCTGCCTTATGACGACACACTAGGAATTCAGTCTTTATATGGTATGATGTCACCTTTATTTAAAATGATACTTTCTTCATTAACACTAAAAAATAGAAGTTTCTAAACTTTTAGTCAGGATAAATTTTGTTGCCATGCAGAGCCCCAGGATTCATTAATTTTACTAATATTTTAAGCTCATAGCACCAAGAATGCGTGATGAATTCATATGCTTATGTATTGTCCAAAATACTGAATTTCCATTAAAGATCAAAATTTAACCTTTCGGAATGTATTGAAATATGAAAAGATGCCCCAAGCAAATTCCATGAACAGTTTACCTCGCGTGGTGCTTACACCTTGACAATATGCCTTAGAATAATTAGTTGAAAATTATTTTCCCATCGTTATATTTGATGCATTAATTGTTGTTATCTTCTTATTCTAGGTACTAAAGGTTCCGGTGTTATCCCATCACTGCCTACACCAAAACCACCAACTGTCACAGAGCGTCCAGGATATACGGTGAATCCACCAGTTGGAGGAGAGATTAATCCTTGTGATCATGCTGTGGATGCCATCACTCGAATACGTACAGAAATCTTCTTATTTATTGGACCGGTATGGTATTCTTTTCTATTATGTACCATAAATGATAGATAAATTAAACTAATCTGTCAGTCATATGTATCATCTACAAGTATTCTCTGATTCTTTATCAGCACATTGTGAAAAACTGGAACTACCTTATTGTGTTACATGAGTGATTCCCACCCATCCAACCATTCTTGAGAAGTTAACACTGGTTACAGAATCAAAATACATGTGTTATTTAGATAATTATGCATAGTTTCAAAATTCGTACAAAATTCCAACAGTCTTTGTGGTAGCATCTAAAAGCAGACTTAATTATCCGTCTATTGTCATGTGGATATTGTGGACAATGTTGAGTTTCTCATCATCTGCATCCAGTTGAAATAATGAACTTGGTGAAATGCTTTGGTATGCTATGAATTGCATCATCACTGTCAACTGTGTGTATGAACAAAAATTATCCCAAAATAACCAGGTTTCAAATTATGAACACTGGCACTGAATCAAATGTAAACTTTCACATAAGAATATATGAATGAAATAAGACACTATATCCGTACATACATGTAATATGGTAGATCATGGCATATTAATAAACTTCTTACCTCATAAGAATATTTTAACTGATAATTCAAAACAATTAACTGTATTTTTGAGGTATATAATAAAGCATTATCAGTATGGTATGTTGAATAGGAAAGATATTTTGAGTATATGACATCAGTGGATCACACCTGATGCTTTGTATCTCCTGAGACATGCCAATATCACAAGCAAATTGTTATAAGTTTAGGTCTTTTGGAGACATGCTAATATCACATGCAAATTGTTATAACTTCAGGTCTTTTGGAGACATGCCAATATCACACGCAAACTGTTATAATTTCAGGTCTTTTGGAGACATGCCGATATAACATGCAAATTGTTATAATTTCATATCTTTTGGAGACATGCAGATATCACATGCAAATTGTTATAATTTCAGGTCTTTTGGAGACATGCCGATATCACACGCAAATTGTTATAATTTCAGGTCTTTTGGAGACTGGGCACAAATGGTATAAGAGGAGGAGCTACTTCAATTAAAAACTTTTGGTATGGTTTGCCAGAGGATGGAATTGATGCTGTATATGAGAGACAAGATGGCAGAATTATATTCTTCAAAGGTAGGTTTACTTAGTCATGAAAATGATTTCATGAATAAAACTTTTGTGTATGGAAGTGAGTCCTGTTAAATGATCATACAATCTTCAAGACCAACTTATGTTTAACCAATCACATGACTAAAATTTTAGACTGAAGAATTAGGACATGTTCATGGAACAAGGACCATATATTTCCACATGAGAATGGATTTTTGTTGTTGATGGTAACGAAAAATACAAGTCTGTGAGAATCTTTGTTTTAAAAACCCTCTTACCCTCACTCAGAAACTGCCGATTTGATAAACGGTTCTTTCATTTGAGAAAAATAGGCAGGATCATGCAAGAAAAGTGGTACTCAGTGAAGTACTGGAAGGGAATAAATACAAACAACATGTGTTCTTTCAAACCACAGCAAAGCAAAATCTTTGCCTAAGTTTAAATAAAGCACTTGAAGCATAAAGGCAGATTTTTTTGTTTTGGTATTAATGGCACTGTGAAGAAATTATTGGTGTTATTGTGCCAAGGAAATGGGTGCCAGGTGCCTTTCCCAAGGATGCATTGAGGCAGTTGACCCAGGCTGGCATGGTGGATAAGGGACCATGAATCCATTGATCTAGCAACTGAACTTTGCAGTAATGGTTTTTGTTTTACTTAATTATGTTGACTAACATTTAACGCAAAAGGAATTGCTATTTATTGTTGATATTAAAGGAGCAGCAATACAAATAGTCTTGAGAGATTCCTTAGTAAAAACCTACCTTTGTAGCATGGTCAAATTGACAAAACATTGGTTATTAGTTTATGCCCTTTTGCTCACTAAACATGTCCTGGTGAAAACAGTATAAAGAGAGTCAGATCTTTTTGTCTAGGTTGTTTTCTTTTGTGACCATTGGTTGAGCAGTTCATTCCTTTGATTGACAGAAAATCAGTTTGGAAACAGGGACCAATATTTCTTCCATATGTAAGGTAAATGGCAGCTTCTTTATAATGAAAGAGCAATTGATCATATTTCTTATCTTTGGTCTTGTAAATGGGCTACATTTTCATTTTTCAGAAAGTATTTAGTATGTAGGAAGGGATTCCCATCCTTTACAGTGTTCTAACTGATCCCAGGTCTATTTTTTAGGTGACAGGTACTGGATTTTTAGTGGAAACAACAGGGTGGCCAACTACCCTCGCGAAGGGAAATCAATTACTGATTTTGGCATTCCTAGTGACGTGAAAAGGATTGATGCTGTGTTTGTATGGGGCTTTAACAAGAGGACATACCTCATTAGTGGTGACATGTACTGGAAACTGAATGAGGAGAATAACCATGTGGAATATGATTATCCCAGGGATATGTCCATTTGGAGAGGCGTGCCAATCCCAGTGGATGCTGCATTCACTCATTGGGACAGTAAGTGAGAAAGCTTGAGGGGAGTAAATGGTTGATGGGTGGCATATAATGTGCAGTCATAAAGTCTGATGTTCATGAAAACTGGAATCCTCAGTGAAAATCAGTAACTAACATAGGGCCATACTTTAGCATGACAAGTCACAATGTTAACCGATTTGTTATTATTTTTTAAAGCCTGGTATTTTTAATACAGGTGGATATATCAATATTGGTATTCATCTTTCTGTCCAGAAACATTTTCATTTCAGGAGCTAACTGAAACCTTTAATGGTATTTGAAAGAAACTTGTAAACATATACAATTAAAACAAAATATATCATATATAGTTTATAATTAGGATGATGGATTATAGGTTACTAGCATAAATAGTACAAACATTGAGAATGTGGGGCCATAGGGTATCTTCAGTAGAAGTCTTACACAAGTAGGGGGAACAGGTGGGGTACTTTCAGTAGGAGTCTTTATATGAGTGGGGAACCTGGGGGTACCTTTGGTAGGAGTCTTTACATAAGTGGGGGACCTGGGGGCATTTTCAGTAGGTGTCTTTATGAGTGGGGGACCTGGAGGGATGTTTTCAGTAATTGTCTTTATATGAGTGGAGGAACTGGGAGTATTTTATGTAGGAGTCTTTACATAAGTGAAGGACATGGGGGTACATGTATTTTCAGCAGAAATCTTACACAAGTAGGGGGAACCAATGGGGTATTTTCAGTAGTTATCTTTACATGAGTGGGGAACCTGGGGGTACCTTTGGTAGGAATCTTTACATAAGTGGAGGACCTGGGGGATTACTTTCAGTAGGCATCTTACATAAGTGGGGGACCTTGGGTGTTACATTCAGCATGAGTCTTTACATAGGTGGGGACCAGGGGGATTTCTTTCAGTAGTCTTTATATAAGTGGGGCACCATGGGGGTTACATTAAACAGGAGTCTTTACATAAGTGGGGACCTTGGGAATTACTTTCAGTAGTCATTATATAAGTGGGGCACCTTGGAGGTTACATTCAACATGGCCTAGTGGTTAGAGCAGGGTCTCAAACTCAAACTACCCTGAGGGCCGCATGAGGGCATTTTCGATTGTACAAGGGCCGCACCACCTTTGTTATCTCTCATGACAACTTGTGATATGCCAATTGTTTTGCGGGCCACATGATACAGCTTGGCAGGCCTCGTGTTTGAGACCCCTGGGTTAGAGCATCCTCCTTGGATGCGGGAGGTCATGGGTTCAATTTTGGCCAAGTCATATCAAAGACTTATAAAAATGGTACTAACAGCTGCCTCGCTTGGCGCTCAGCATTAAGAGGTTAGTGTTAGGACTGGTTGGCCTGGTGTCAGGATAATGTGACTGGGTGGGACATCATGCTACATGTCTGCGGCATGATGCCCCAGTGCTAGACATCACTATAAATTGCCACACTGCAGACATCGTAGCGATATGACTGAAAAATTGTTGAAGCTATGTTGAAAATCCAAATCACACACTCAACAGGAGTCTATACATAAGTGGGGACCTGGGGGATTACTTTCAGCAGGAGTCTTTACATATGAGGTGGATCAGGGGGTACTTATAATAAGTGGGGGACCTGGGAGTTACTTTCATTAGGAGTCTTTATATAAGTGGGGGTCTGGAGGGAATTTTGAGTAGGAGTCGTTACATCAGTCAGGGACTGTAAGGATATGTCATCTCTCGATGACTCTTCTTTCACAAGTCAGCCGAATGACTTGTTAGAAAGGATGGAGAAATTTAATCAACTCTTAATACACACAGTTGAATTTTAACTGATTGACTGATTCTTGGATGGATGGATGGATGGATGGATGGATTGATTGGAGAATGGATTCATGTCCATTCTAACTTCATTGAATTTACATTCTCTTTCAGATAAGACATACTTTCTTCAGGGAAAACAGTACTGGGAGTTTTATGACAATAAAATGAGGGTACGGAAGAGCAAGGTTCGACCAATAGGAGAATTTCTGGGTTGTAAAGATGGCCAGGTTCATGCTCAACTAGAGTCATTCCAAGACAAATCCCCAGAAAGTTCACATAGTCAATACATCGGCTCAGGCAAATCAGCATCCTCACAGCAGACCAATATCTTCACCACATATTTAATTGTATTTTTACTCTTAGCAACACAATCCTGTTCTTTATCTTGATCACTTTTTGTTTTTAGGATGATGCATTCTTCTCCAGAAATTAATTTTCTTGATGACTTTGAGATCTGACTCCCATTTAGAGCAAGTGTGTAAGTGGTAATGAGCCATTTCCATGGTGCAAAGAAGATAGGAAGAATTGACCTTGATATGCCAGATATAATTTCCTTTATATCAGGTTTTAATCAGTCTTTGCAAGGTGCTTTGCATGAATCGCAGATCCAAGTGGGTTGGATTCTGTATAACTTATAGATCATCAAGGAAACACATCGATATTAATAAATGTTTATGAGGTAAAAGAACTATAAACTTAAATGATCCCTTGGACCTTATTCAATATTATTTTTGTCACAAACTGGTATCGATTGAATTCACATGGATTTAAAATTAATGCCAAACAATTATTACTACTTAGAAATTAAGCTATTATTAAGATTATTTGTTGATAATTCTACCATTAGTAACATAATGAATGACTGATAATTGATCTTGTGTCCTAGATTTTATTAATCTGCCTTTAATATTAAGTGACACTGTTGTGGAAGGACAAAAATTGATCACTACACATATCAGCTGAGAAATGCTAGAATAGAAATAACAACAAAAATGGCATATGCAAGTATAAATAATAAATTAAACTTCTATTTGGTGTTTTGAGAATGCCAAATTTGTCAAAGTTTAAGTGCTGTTCTGTTAAATACTCATTAATTTATGAGATTATATTGCAGATTTTTTTCTTATTTTTAGCTATAGATGTTTTTTTTCGCTCAGGAGTACCAGTGTTGTTTATTACAGAAATACTTCCAATATGCGTCATATTCTTTTTCAGCATTGTACCATACCATTTAGTGAATACATAATCATTCATGAAAGGTGTACTTGTATGCCACCAAAGTGCCTGAGGCTTGAAAAATGTGCATATTTGGGACAGAAAGCTGTTTAGGAATATCATGCATAAAGGTGTATGAGTGTGTCTATTTTACACAGAATTCCATATCACTGATACAACAATTAAAATTTGTTTCATTGATATCAAACAAGAGTTACCATTATGAGTTGATAACAAGACAGTTCTGTGGAAGGTATCTCATATGCCCACTTTGTTTCATAGTATACTATGTTGACACTAGTAGGTCAACTGGCCTTCATGACAGTTATCTTTAGTTAAAATATGCCCCTTGAACCAAACATTTTGTGAAGTATCCATTATTTTCCCTTTAGACTCACCATGGTCCTGACGTTTGATTTATAGACCCCAAATTATGTAGGCTTTTTTCCCAACCTAAATGCCTTAAAGTCAAATAGATTGCTCAAAGAAATTACACAAACACAATTATTGTGCAGAACCCATTTTTCTTTGAGTCATAATGACCTTCACCTTTGACATTTTCACCCTCAAATGAACACCTTTTCTAAATTTTATGCATAAGCCATCTACAGACCTTGGTCATGGTATGCTTTTCTAGAACTAAAGGTATTATGCATGAAACATATTTTCTCAATCACACTGACCTTGAAATTTGACCTTTTGACCTTCAAGTAATTGGCTGCTTTCCTAACCAGATGTGCAAACCATCCATACTCTTTGTTGAAGGTATGTCACTGAAAACTGAAATTCTTTTGCAGAAACTATTTTTCATTCTTCATTGACGCTCACCTTGACCATTCATGCTTTGACTTCAAAATTTATCTGGCCATACTTTAAACTAAACGCAAGCCATTAACAAAATTTGTTCCAGGTCTGTGATAAGTACAAATGTTATTTTGCCAAAACCATTTTTTTCTTCTTTCATTCACAATGGCCATGACTTTTTGACTTTTTAACCCTGCAATCTTTAAGCTTCTTTCTTCCTCCAGATGGAAGCTATTTACAATGTTTGGAGCCTTAACATGTTGCTGTTGTTGTTTTGGGCTTAATGCCGTTTTTCAGCACATCATTGGCTATATATGGTGATCAGAGTAACTCGTGGAGGATGAACACAGGAAAAACCAGGGAAGAACCATTGACTCACAGGAAGCTACTGGCAAATTTCTCACATAATCACATTGGCTGAACCCGAGAGTGGAACCCACACAGAGGTGAGATGGCAGTGATCAGTAAAGGCTAGCGCCTTAGACCACTCGGCTACCTTGGGCTCCAAACCTTTAGTGGAGAATAATAGAATATCTTGGTCTCAATAAGGCTTTATATGTTTTTCAAGAGGAGCCTAAAGTTATGTATTTTCTTAAAATATTCTTCAACAATAACTATAAGAAAGTTGTATTTAATGCAACCTTGAAATATTTTGAATTACATTTGAGTCATATACCTCCAAAACCAAGAGATAAAAAAGACATTTTACAAGATAATGGATTATTTTGAATTCCAATCACAAAATGATATATTTTGGGATTTTGTTTAAATTTCATCTGATTATTATACACGACACATTTAAAAACAAGTGGTGTTTGCTCAGTTGATGGAGACAGATGTCAAATCATTGATCTGTGAAGCCCCAAAGCATATAATAGCTGTTTGAGAATTACACTTTCTTAATGTACACATGTCTATCTTTTGCTTAGATGTTTTGTCTGTTTTACATCTATTTCAACATATTGTTTATTATTTTCACCATGTATATTATCCCGACGATGTACATACATAAATATGTTTATTAACTTTATAAGTGTATATAAAATGTATTTATTCTGCGCATTTCTACTTTAAAAAATCCATGCCTATTTTTGAAAGTTTTTTTTGTTCCATTCTTTTGCATAAAAGCACTCAGAAATATCAGCTAGTATTTATTTTTGGGGAAAAGAATACAAAGCATAATAATTGGCATTGTATTTGCATAATATTACATAAATCTTTGATAAAATAACCATAAAATAATTGGATTGATTCGATATTTGCAAATATGATATTTTTTTCATACATATCTGTCTTTTGGTTCTATAAATATACATTACAGTTTCTCTGAATTTTGAGTTTACAGTTACCTTTTCATATATTTATAGCCATATTTGCTGACAACCTATTGTTTTTGCCAGGGTCATAAATCTGTTACTTATGACAGAAAGCACTATCATCTGAAATATATGAAACATACAAAAATGACCAACTCATAGTTCACTTCATTGGATGTAATATACTTTCAGTGTCCATGGATAAATTCACCACCATGTTGTTTTAACTTTGACATATGAAATAACTTATATTCTTCTTCTGGAAAAAACATTTTTGACAAGTAACTTTATGGAAGTTTTCATTAGGACTGTGCCATCAACAACCCAAAACTTGGTCACTCTTTATTCATTCATGTTAATAAGGTGTATTGTTACTGAAGATTTTGATTCATTTATGAAAACTATTAATTCTTCCACTTTAATTTATATTCTTTTACTTCACACCCACACACACACACACACCCACCCACCCACACATGTGGCAAGTCTCATTTTTTTAAATGAAAAATGACAGCATTGTTTTTTTGATATTCTTTTTGTATGTTGAAGTGAGCTGATTTTTTTTCTCAGAATATAATGTAGTTAATTTCAACAAATATAATAAATTAATAGAGGTGCAATGGTTTACATGCATAATGAAGGTATGGTATTATGGTATAAAATTAGAAATTCCTATATTTTACATCATTTGTCTACAATGATTCATACTGTTGTATAAGACTTTTATTGCTACACTGCTCTCTCTCTCTCTCTCTCTCTCTCTCTCTCTCTCTCTCTCTCTATTTGTCAAGAAATTCATAATTTCACAATTCTGAAGTGAATACTAGCTATCTACATAGGTATTATCACTTTCAAATAAATGTTAGAGCTGCACTTTATTTTTCCTTCTCTCAAGGAAAAAAATATCAATACACAATCTTTTATCATATTTCTTTTTGTTATTCATCTGTACATTGATTAGCAGTTTACAAGTACTGTATCATTATATACACAAGACATAAGTAAGTACTGTACCATTATATACACAAAGTACTTATTCCACTATATACCATCAACAAGCCCCATGTTCATGAGGCCTTAGTTTCAGCACTAACTACAAGAGTCAGTCCCAAAACTTTCAGTCTTTAATTATAATTCAGTTAGAATTGTAGAACTTTTCAGACTTTTAAAACTAAAATAATCTACTAAAGTGCAAAACTTAATTTCCCTCTATGCACTCTGATTATCATATATGACTTTAAAGTTTTGACCCTTTAGTTTCAGAGTCATGCTCAAGAACATTTATAAATATGGGACCAGTCCTCCAGGCAAGAAAGGTTTTGTTAATTAGATGTCAATATGTATTATAGAAGTCAATTTTTGTAGGAAAAATTGTTTCCTTTTCTGAATATCAACATAAACTTTAGGTGTCACAGTTTTCTTATTTGCTTTCATTGTCGGAAAATAACTACAATTTCCTTGGTGTTTCCTCAGTTAAATACCTCCAGCAGTCATTCAGATGAATTTGATTCAGTGTATGTTAATGTTGATTTGACGTAGTTATGTCCCTTAGCATGTAATATTGCCAAGCATAATAATGTGTACATGTAATTGATCCTACTTAAGGTTGTGATGACCGTTATGTTCTTTCATGATGTATGTTTGCATTTTCTTGCTGTGTGAAAATTTATCTAAAATATGTTAAAGATGGCTGAGAAGATCCACTATAAGGCCACACAAATTACATTACAATCAATTTGGTACAGCTTTGATTTCCTTAGTTATCAGCAGTAAGAGTTGTTGTTTTAGGATATCCATTACATTACAGAAACAAATATCTACAAGAGACAAACAAATTGAAGGAAACATTTAGAAGTAAACATGGAATTAATTTGTAGTCCCCATTCTATATATTATGGGGACATAAATATCTTAACCAGTTTGTCACAGAAAATCAAACTACATGCTTAGAAATAAATCAGTAGGTATGAAAATTTTATTTCTTTGAATAACAGTCTGAAAAGTTGATTTTGTCAGAATGACATTTAAGAAAATGTTGTATATATCAAATTATTATTGCTTTCAAATCAGCATAGTAATAATAATGATATTGTTGTTTATGTATTTGCAATATATTTGTGCACTGTGCTGTAGTAAAACAAAAACCTAAAATGATGATTTTGTATGATGGACATTCAAGACTTTTTATTCTTTCTTTGATTTGAAGTTAAATGAACATCTTAATCCTATTTAGATGCGCTTTGTTTAGAAAAAAAAAATCATTTGTAAATTAAAACAAATAGTAGACTGACTAGGGGTGAAAAGGTCAAGAGAGGGTAGTAGTATAATGGTGGAATACTGTGTTGTCATTACACCTTTATCCATTCTTGGGATGTATATAATTTTAAAGTCTTTGGCCGAGTTGTCAAGTGCCAGAATTTGGCTGATTCCAGAACTCGGCAGTGATAAACTTCATTGAAACTAGGAAATAGTTCATATATTTCATAAGTATGCATTAGTTTTCTTGAATGTAGCTAAAATCTGGTATTTGTTTCTGACTAGTAATTAATATTATTTTTAAAATGTAAATTGAATTTAAAAACAGTTAAATGTGCATATAAATTAGTTGAAACTAGGAGTAGATTATCATACCAATGATATTAATATTTGACCCACTCATTTACTCACCCCTGAGTAACTTTAATACAATTATCATTGTGCTTGTTGGTTTGTTTACTCTTAATTCAAGATGCATTGAGCTTATTATGTAGTGCAGTATCATAAACTGGTCCAGGTGAAAGCCCATTTTCCGGAGGTATTTGCTAGTGTTTGCAGTGAAAACCAGACTTCAAAGGCATCTTTCTTCTAGTGAGATAATACCTTGTAACAGAAAGCACCCATTTTAACATCATGGTCATATATTTAAGTATCAGTTCGCATCATCACATTTATCATATAAGATGCATTGTTTTGGCACTGTTGACTCATTCCATACAAAGTCAAGTATTAGAATAATAAAAAAAAGTGGCACAGGCAATTTAGACTCATACCGTCATATTTACCGTTTTAATCACAAACAAAAAATAGAGCTATAATTTTAGTTGCATTTTTTAAAATGTTGGATTTTCGCAGGGTAAATAATTGAATTTGATTTAATTATTTCGTGTTACTAATTTGTCTGAGTTATTTTCGTGATTGTTTTGCTTTATTCCTGTATGCAAAAGTAGAAGCAACTATTAGCCAGTTTCATGGAATTCCTATGACCCAGTAATCTACATTGACATAGAATTTAAAGTGTAAGTATTTTTATGTACCAAGTTCTATCATACTAATGTGAAAATCAACTGAAGATGATTTCTCTTTATGTCCAAGCTAAATGGATATCGTTCTTCTTAATCTTATATTTTGTCCAAACGCAGAGATGGAACGTTGCAAGCATGTCCATTTACATGTTACGGGAGATAACCTTTTTATTTCTTAAAGTTTTGACAAGTTTGGTTACGTCCCCTACATCAGTTCGTTTGCAGATAACTCGCATTGCGGATACTGCAATTAACTGTTGTACAAATTAATACGAATAAAGAAATGTGATAATCAGAAATGTAAAATTTGTTCAGTCTTTACGGAAAGCACCTAATAGGTTTACCTACCTTTTGGCTATATAACTTTTAATGCAAGTAGTTCAGGGCTCTAATAACGTTGCATCTTTGGTTTTCGAATTTCATATTTTGTACTGTTTTTAATAATTTTTGTTATTAGCGCATATGTTCACTTCCATTAAAACTTTTTGCAAACAAACTTTGAGTATTTGTTAATTTTCGCAGTCTCTTCTTAATTTATTCTTGCCAAAAGACTGCTGCAGTACAAACTCCACGGGCAATGGTCATTTTCCAAATTTCCTCGCAACGTTATTACCTTATTTTATTCATTTTAAAAAGACTTGTTCGTTGAAAATAACGTTTAGTGACTAAGATTTCAACCGAATGGGACGAGAATGAAGAATATAAGGCTATGGTTAATGGAATTTCATAACTGATGAATTAGGACGGTCATTGCAACCGGCATAAGATCATGATCCCGGTGCGACGTTGAGTGATTTTGTGATTAGTAGCGGTTTTGGTTGAAGTGCATAGTCCTTAATACCAGCAACTCAAAAAAAGTTGAACTTGTAGATGCAGCTTCTACAAATACATTATGTAAAGAAATGACAGGCGTAGTACATGAAAGTAATATACAGGTATGCCAACATTCTCTCCTTTGTGTGTATTACAAATACAGTTTACTTTGGTTTAACCTGTCGCTCTGTTAGAAGTACGTAATAATTATGGTGCGGCCCTTTGACCAACCGTTATAAACTAAGGTACCTTGACTGTCGCTATATAATTTGATGTCAAACGGACTTCTTCGGTAATTTATTATTCCAATTGTTATAAATCGGCTGCATTTGTTGTGCATATGATTGGCTGTAAAGGGACACGTGACACCGATCTGGAATTTTTAGTACATTGGAAAAATCTGGGGATTACTTTCGGTTCTAAAGTATTTTCCAGTGCTTGTCGTCAAGCTTTGCTGTACAAACTTCCTACAACGTCACAATAATATTACCCCACCCCTCTCCCCGTAGCTTCAGATACAAATTTGCAACCCAGTCAAAATCTCCAATTAGAAGTTAAAGCATTGTAATCGCAAGCTCTTCTGGCACCCAGTGTTCACTTATGTAGCTAAACAAAGAATGGCAGGCTTTATCCCCTTCGTCAGTGACTTTTTTGAAAATTCTAGATCGTCATCGAAAAGACGTTAGTTAGGGTCATGGTCATATGATGTATTAGCAATGGACCTCACAAACATGGACATTTTTCGAGACATCGAAATGCGTAGAGAGCGAAAACAACGAATACGAAACATGTAAATTGTATTTGCTAACTAAATATTATAGATAAAAAAGGCAGGAGTGGGTTCAGAACGGAAAAGTTAATGAACGAAAAGATATATTTTTGCCCCTTACAATAATGCGAAAACGGCGTTTGGAAAACTCCACAGAAAGTGTGTCACATTACTTTAAGTAAGACAATCATGCCATTGATTGGTTAACAGAGGTTGACCAAAACTAGTTTTGGAGAGCTATCGATTTAAGAAAAACTTTATGTTCCCCTACGCCCAGGTTAAAAAAAAAATAAGCATAAGGATTTCCACCAGATAGTGGAAGCACGGGAACATGGAAAGAGTTCATTCTCTAGTGAGCTGTCAGATTACGTCACAGATGACGAGATTTTTGTCTACTTTGTGACGTTAAATGGGGAAAAGTAGGTGGAGTCGATAATATAAATTATGAACATCATAAGTACGGTGGAAATACACTTACATCCGTCTTGGTTATTCTTTACAGCTCCATGTTGATATTTGTTCATGTTCCTGATCAGCTAAGTGAAGATAACACAAAAGGAGATCCTAATAATTATCGGGTAATAACGCTTCTTCAAGATATTTGTTAGGATTTTACAATGATTTTATTAAAAAGGATGCATAGATATTCTCAGATTTCTGAGCTTTCAGTTAATCCACTTGTGGCCGGAGGGAGGGGGGCTTTCAGAATGGTTTGGATTGTAACATGACCTCCTATTTAGTACACAAGCTACTTTGTTATGCTAATGAAAACCAAAGCAAGGTGAATGCAGCTTTGCTTGACATAGAGAAACCTTTTGATAACGTATGACATGATTGTTCTTGACATAGAGAAAGCGCTTGATAACGTATCACATGGTTGTTCTTGACACAGAGAAAGCGTTTGATAACTTATGACATGGTTTTCTAGACACAGAGAAAGCGTTTGATAACGTAAGACATGGTTATTCTTGACACAGAGAAAGCGTGTGATAACGTATGACATGGTTGTTCTTGACACAGAGAAAGCGTTTGATAACGTATGACATAATGGTTTATTTTGCAAATTACATCATACTGATCTCCACTCCAAGACCTGGAAAGTGGTTGTCGACCTATACTCGAACACGTATAGCAGAGTTATTCTATTTTAAGAGGAACACGCCAAAGTGGGATATTATGCCTGTGACTTTATATTGTATTTATAAATGAACTTCTTGACGTATTATCAACGTCTAAGCATGGTTTTGTATTTCTGGATAATCCTTTCCCGTGTCCTTCTGCAGTAGAAGATATACTTCTTTTAAGTCGTTCGAAGTCGGGCTTGGATCAGATACTGTTTATTTGTAACGAGCACTCCATAAAGTGGGAATTTTGATATAATTCCAAGAAATATAGCATTGAAATGTTCGACGAAAACTCGTTTGACTTAAAAAAAAACAATCGGCAATGTTTGTTGTGTTTTGAGAGCGTTCAAGAAACGGAGTCAAGCATACAGTTAGATACTAATGCGTCAAAGTATTGCAGAATGGATAACAAACTAGGAGAGACAAAAAATAAAACTGTAAGTACACTATTCAGTTTTACTGATATTGGAGTAAATAAGAATGGATTTAATGCGCTCAAGCCTTAGATTTTGTATGAAACTATTGTAATACCCGGAGCGATGTATGTTTATAAAACTTTTTACAACCCAAACCCTCGGACTATACTTATACTATAGAGAGGCCATCGATTGCTATAATACCACACAAGGTATCTCTAGATTTACAAGAACTGACGTTGCAGTAAGCCTATAAGGTATTGTACCAATTCAAGCTTAACATTGATATAACAAAAGTAATTAGCAACGTTGCAAGCTACCTGCAGTTTATTTTGTAAAAGTATTTTTAATCCGACCTTTTAGCTACTTGATTCCAAGATTGCAAGTTAAACAAACTAGCTTTATTCCAGAAATGTATTCACTGCTGGACATTTTAATTAAGACGACGTCACAGAGTCGCAGATTCTTCATGGTCGATTCCAGTGTAATAAATCTGACTGGAAAAGTATTGTTAAATTTCAAGCACGTTTCTTACATGAAAATGCTTTGAAATGTAGATTTGATGAAGATGTTTATCTTAATCGATATCAGGATTTAATACTTAATGGCAGTTTGATTCCCTCTGTAACATGGGATATAGGAAAACAAATTCAAGGATCTCTGGAGTCATGCCGGCTTGTTGACAATTCTGTGACGAAACTTTTTTCATCACTGGATGAACCTCCGTGTGTACTCATTGTCAAACAGTCTGCACCTCAGTGGTTCGTCATTTTCTATCCGTATATATTTCTTACACAAGACCGTGACAAGTTTTGGTGTGATATTATTGGTAAATTTGGATTGCATGTGTACAAGCACAGAGATTCAATATCCAGTACTGATTTGGTGAATACTCTCTTAGGAATGGGACACGTGATTTGTTAATTCTTTAAAGCAATTAACAACTAATGTATTTCCACGTCATACGTATTTTAACTGTTGCTTCCATGTGGAGCAAATATACAAGAAACGTTTGACTGTATCGATGCTGATAATGAGCGTATTCCTATCGAAATCGTTGTCAGCAACACTATGAATTAGTTTGGTGTGGTAGAATTTATATCACCACAGCGGATAACTATTCCAGTGTGTTTATATGAAGGAAACAATAACTCCCGTCGATAATGAATTTTGTAATAAGCATAATTTGTTTACCTCCAAAGCCACCTTGCAACCTTGTCGGTTGTGTTCACTGTGTTCACTTAAACGCTAATCTCACTGCTATAATGTGTAGGAAAAAATGTTGAAAACTATATATGACTTGAAGATAGACCCATTTAATTTTTCTTATCTCTCCTGCACCATTTATGGATTTATTTACGTATGATAATTTGCAAATGCACGCTATTTTTCACCTTTAATTACTGTCCTTTCTAGTTTTGCTATGCTCTTTATAGTATAGATGGTATTCTTCGCAATCGATCAATCAATCAATTAATCAATCAATGAAAATAGTTGATACATTTAGTTCCACCTGGACGATGAAAGGAGTGGTTTGACGACCCTTAACTAGAGAAGATGGGGCTAGATATTCTGGCGCAATGTCAAGAAGCTAATAAAAGAAAACTATGTGCTACCTAAAATCGGAAATTTTGTTGATGGGATCAACTGAAGCAGGAAAATTGGAATTATAAAGATCAAATGATCATGACTGCGTTTTTATCGAAGTGTAAATTTTTCCATGTCACTTACAAAGTTTAAAGAAAGCACTTAAGACTACACTTCGAAAAGTACCAACCAAAATCATTTAATTCTATAATAATCTATCTATCCATATATCAGCTAGTATCTTGTCATTGGATCATTACAAAGAAACGAGGCCAAAATGCTCGCCTCTAATTATTGCTGGTAAATATGAACATAAATATAAGCACAAAAAGTTAATTTTAATGTGATGTGTGTGATTTGGTTTTTAACGTAGCTTTAACAATTTTACAGTCATATCTCTACGATGCCAGCAGTGAAGTCTAGTAGACATGTAGCTTCATGTCCCACCAAGTCACATTATTCTGACACCAGGCCGACCAGTCCTAACATTAACCTCTTACTGCTGAGCGCCAAGTGAGGCTGCTGCTAGTAAAATATTTTTAAGTCTTTGGTATGACTAGGACAGGGTTCGAACCAGCGACCTCCCGCATCCGAGGCGGATGTTCTAACCACTTAGGCCACCGGAGCGGTCTTAATTTTAATAGACATGCTGACTGTGCATCAAATATTATTGATTTGAAAGAAAAATTTGATGAAGCGTTTAGAACATGCACTTTCATTACAACTTACAAAATAAGGACATAATTGATAATTTAGAGAAATCCAAACAATCGAATATCGCCAAACCTGGTTGTTGCGATCCAAACAATCGAATATCGCCAAACTTGGTTGTTCAAAGTTTGAATTTAATAGCTATAAGCTGAGTGAATTTATAATTGGCTCAGACAGAGACAACATCATGAAGGCAGGTAGTGATTTGAAAATTAGGCAACGTATTGCATGTGTGACACATGATATGATATATTTGGTGTGTTATTTAAACTGTATAAGCAATATGCAGGGAAAACCGAAATACACATACTTGTTAGGATAGAGGGGTATTTTTCTGACATCTATCAGTATATTGGTACACACTCTAATATAGACCATTCGAGAGTGATTGGGATTGAGCACAACTCTTGGTAAAAAGTGGATAGAACAGAAACAGAAAAAAATATGAATTAATCGTTTTATGAGTTGAAGTTACTGTGAAATTCCACAGACGGTGTAATCTCGATCGTAGTCGCATTGTAAAAATATTCTCTTTTCAAATCTTAACTTGTTGTTTCATTTTAATACGAAACATTATGCGGGGATTACTGATAGGTTCAGTCGTATAAATGTTTCAATTTATGTATCTATCAGTTTGAATCTTACCACTGGGTCATTTAAACAAAGTGGCATAAATATTTGTCTTGAAATATTTATGACAAACATGAAAATAAATATGACGCTTGTCATCAAAGTGTACGAATTTCTCATTGACGTTTATCACCCGAGTTTACTAGTTCCTCACGGACATTTGTAATTAAAGTGTGCGAGTTGGTCACGGATGTTCGTTGTCAAAGTGTACGCGTTCCTCAAGGACAGAAAGGTCAAAATCCCCAAATACTAATAATAATGGTGTCTCATTCGCACGGTCGCTTTGTAATTACATTTGCCCTGTGGGTCATCTGAGGTCAGTGAGACACCTTGTGGACAAAAGTGTATAAACAAAATCACGATTGTCCATCTATTGTTTTGGATAGTAAATGTAAATGTCAAATCGGTAAATGTCTGCTTTCATGTTGCATATAGTGTAGAATTTGCGGTCATTTGTCACTCTGAGTGCCGAAGACAACGCATCAGTTTCTTTTACATTCATCATTCATTTACTTCGTACCATGACAGTCATAACCCACAATACCAGTGGCATCCGAATATAAACACTTTTGAACCTCAACAGACTTAACTTGTGTGTTATAAAACTACTCGTCTTGCTTTTGACACTACAGTTTCACATTTGATCAAATACACACTGAAGATGCGTTAACAGTATTTTGAATGCAAAAACAATATTTATAGATAGTTATGGATAACAGTTAGTGGTCTTGTTTATGAATACATGCGGCTATGTCGTTATGTGTTTAACAGCACATCATGCGACAAGTGATGTCGACAGGATATTATTTTCGTCGTATACATGTAAAAGAATTTGGCAGGCAGAATTATACTATTGAACTAAGAATGGAATTTTTTGTGGGAAATTAATATATATATATATATATATATATATATATATATATATATATATTGGCTTTCTTAGTGAGCTAAAATTTTCTGTCATATTGGACTGACTGAATATAAAGCAGGCGAAAATTGTGATGAAAATCGCATGTGACCATAGGAACCAATGTCAAGCACGATTAACCCTGTAGGGAAACATGACTGTTTTTTGTTGTTGCAAGAAATCTTCATCATGGAGAAAGATTTGGTAGTGATACAATCGATTTGGATGATAATGTTTGGAATTTTCTGAAAGTTTCAGCGATTCTTATTAAGAGTTGTTATTGTTGTACAGTCTAGTTCAAATAGTCTGGATGTCATTTTTGCACATTCCAATCAGTCTGTGAATGTCTTCGGAGATCATGTTTCCTACTGATAGAACCCCCCCCCCAAACAACTGAAGTACTTCCAAACGGAACACGTTAGAAGTTGATGGAATCTTATAATTGGTAAGTTTTAGATAATACTGAAGAGAGAGAGAGAGAGAGAGAGAGAGAGAGAGAGAGAATAATCGTCATTATATTGCTCTTCATTCTACTCTTTACTGATCTTAATTATATGTTTTAAATGTGGACTGATCATTCCAACTTAACAGTACATGATATATTAGTAAGAACCAAAATGAAATACTCTTTTACACAATTTGTCATGAATGGACCATGCATCATAAAAAACCTTATCATTCTTATCAGCAGATGATATTTTAGTAAGGACCCTAATGAAACACGCATTTACACATTTTGTCACCGATGAAGAATGTATCAGATAAAAAAAAAACAAACCATTTTTAAGTTGCTCTTACATATGTCATCAAATGATATAACGGAGACGAGTCATTCCTCCTGTTTCTTTAGGGTCTGTGACTTAAAGGCAAAACACTACTTTCATTCAAATGGTGATAGTCAAAGTACATACTTTCAAACTCTTTTGGGTATCTTCGACCTTGTCCGAAAATGAGGGACACCAAATGGATGGATTTCGTAATAGCGAGAATATATTCGGCGAGCAGAACCAACAAGAATGACAGGTATTCAAAGCACACATGAACTGTCAGAGACATCAAGCTTTCTATAACCGCAATTAGGTATGCTAATTTTAACCTCATTATTTACACACAATTTGCATGTAACATTCTCCAAACATTATCCTTGTTACTCCAGTTTGTCCCAAAATATCCGATCCTACAGCTTAATTAAGTGATACAAAATGTATGAGGACATGCGGACTTCATTTGTTCGAAGTGTTCAATAAATTTTTGTGTTTCAAAATTGGATCTATATGATTGCAAAAAGTAAGGAAAAGAGATGAAAACTCTATAGTTTATATACTAAAATTCGTATACAAATATTGTGTTATTTTGCATTTTGTCAAACCGAGAACATCTGCCAGGACAAAAACAGACCTCCAATTGAGACTGCATGATCACTATCTCTTAAGTGTTGAATATTGTGCCTTTAACTTGGAAACTTATTTATAACTGATTTTTCTATAGTTTTCTTCCATTTCTTCAAACGTTTGACTGATTTTAGGATGTGTATACAACTTTCTGCCTAAGGTGCCATGACACAAATGGTCGAGGAGACATTTTCTTTTTGACAATCCATAAAATGTATTCATTTCAATTTCATTACCACTGAAAAGGACCGTTTAGTTTCTTAAAAAATGATCAAAGCTGAAGCATGTTAAAAAGAAGTAGTCGGTTTGAAGATTTACTGCCTTTCAGTGCCGGATTAAACCCTATGGAGGCCCCTAGGCAGTCGAAATCTCGGGGCCCCCCTCGCAAATTATCTCCTAATACGTCAAGATCAAATCAATATTAAAATGATCCGTTGACGCAGGGCCCCTAAAAGGCGTGGGGCCCATAGGCCGGTGCCTACTCTGCCTATTTGGTAATCCGGCACTGCTGCTTTTTTGTATGGGAATCACTTTACACTCACACGTTTCCTAAAAACGTTTGCCAAATATCGCCCTCTAAAGAACGAACAGTAAATTATACCAATCTGATGCAAACACATTCAATGACCGAGTATTAGTTTGGGAAAGAAGCACATTTTTAATACAATATATAGACGTGGAACCTTTACAACAGTCCTGTGTTACCCCTCCCCCCTTGGGGGTGGGGGTGGTCAGATTCCTGATGCAACGTGAGTTGAAATTCATTTGGTTTGGTTTGATGCTATACAGCCCAGCAACAAAAGGAGGTTATTTACTGCCAAGTCAACTGGAGTAAGTCCTTGCCCAAGGGCACACTACGGAAATTCGTTTAGTTCAGGGTATGCACTAAATATCCACATAGGAACCTTCCTTACTTCATGGAAATATTAAGAAGTTTCAGGGTAAACTCTTCTTCTTTTGTGGAAGCTATTTTTAATGTGTTATTACAACAGGCTTCTATCAATGTATTATTGCAAGAGGCTTCTATCAATGTATTATTGCAATGGGCTTCTATCCATGTATTATTGCAAGAAGCTTCTATCAATGAATATTTCAAGAGGCTTCTATCCATGTATATTGCAGGAGGCTTCTGTCAATGTATTATTGCAAGAGGCTTCTATGCATATATTATTGCTGGAGGCTTCTATCAATGCATTATTGCAAGAGACTTCCAATGATAGTTGTGAGATAACTATATGTTTGCGGAAAGTTTTAAGGAAAAGGGATATATATAGGATGTATTAAATGCCATATTTAAAGAAACGAAATTCTCTGCTTGGCTGAAAATAATTAACGGAAAAAAGCCTGTGTATAGGCAACTTGTACGCATTAGTAGACTTGAACCCATTGGCATAGCCAGGATATCTGAGTCCCTATGCGGGTTCCTATGCAAACCTTATTCTCGTTTTATAGTAGCTACGTCCCTGCTTGAAACCCAAACTATTTTTATATCATCACTGTCGCCGCGCAGGTACCACTGACTGTATGTAAACTAGCAAGTCTCGTGAGGATCTATTTTCTGTTGTGACACATAGAAGAAAATTATTCTCAATAACGAAGCACGCATTACATCATTTTGCATCTTTTTTAAATGTTAATTTTGGTAAATGTTTCATAGGATGTAGGCATGATCGGCCGTACTTGTAAAAAAAGTATAGCAAATTAGCTAAATATTAACGTTCCGGTCAATGAAAAATATAATTAGTCGACTGTGACATAGCAACAGATACACCTGGTGGAAAGGACCCGGATAATATATGCAAAAGCCTTTCGCACCCTTGTCAGCATTCATAATTTGTTTCTAGTGTTAGGAATAAGTTGTATGATATGTAGGTTTTAGACCTTTTTTTTTTATACCGGGATAATATATGCAAAAGCGTTTCCCACATGCATCAGCCAATATAGCTGAATTTGTTTCTAGTTTTAGGAATAAGTTCTATCGTATGTAGGATTTAGTTTTTTTATTTCTATAATCAATTTTTATACCCACTGGATTTTAAACACAGGTATCCAGGTATTGTTTAATAAAATGCAGCGTAATGCATTTTCGTAGTAGCGCAATAATACTTGTCCCCCAAAACATGTCTGACTTAAAATCTCGATTGTGGCCAATTCTTAGTCCGTCCCAGCATATATAGCTGTTTAGAACTTCCGAGATGCCCCTTCCAAACATTATGGGTGCCTGAGAGCGTTATTGCATTATTTTAACGAGTCAGTGTGGTCTTGGGGTCAAAGTTCGGTACTCCCCTCCCTTCACACAGTTGTCTGTTGGGCGAGTTTCCCACCCTTATTCCCTCAAGAAAGATGGATAAACGACATATATCCTCAGGTCAGTAGTGTCGTTTTTTTGTCCTTTTTGTTTAAATGTTTACATATGTTTCTATTAGAGTTTAGCTGGGTTTATTCCAAATATACATCCTTACAATTATTATTGTTGTGTGCATGAATGCTGTCTCTCTTTCCTCTCTCTTTCTCGTTTTTCGAATATCCTTTACGGATCATTTTTTGGGGTGGGTGGGTGGTTTGACATGTCCTTTCCGCATTTTGTTTCACCTGTTTCATATTGGCGTCACCTCAATGGATATATCACTACATTCATAGTAGGTGTCCTCTATCTCCTCATCGAATTTCAATTTATCCGTCTTTTCTTTTCCAGTCCATCTCCGTTCTTTCCTCTTTCCTGTTTGTCTTGCGGTTGTACTTCTTTCTATTTCAGTGAATTTGTGAGTTTCTTCGTGCTTTCTTGTTTTGGTATTTTTGCTTTCTTCTGCTTACCACTATTATCGCCCATTCCATAATAGGTTTTGTTGTTGTTTGTTGCTTGTTTTTATGCTGGATTCTATCGTTGATGCTGCTCTTTATTCTCTGTCTACCTTGTCTGCTTGAGTAGAATTGCGTCCATGCCAACTGCCATCTCTACCTCCATAGTTGGTTGTTGTTTGTTGTTGCCAATTTCTTGTTGCTGTTGTTGTTGTTGCTCCTGTTGATCCCTGACATCATTCCATCTTTGAGTTGAACATCATCTTTCTGTTCCTTTGTTTCCTTCCCCTTGCCTACTGTCGTCTAAACATCCTTCATTTGTTGTTGTTTTGTGTTCTTTGTTTCTTGTTATTGTTGATGCTGTTGTTACTGTTGGTTCTCTAACGTCGTTACGTCCTTGGGTTGCAATACGTCCTTTTGTTTCTCGGCTTTATTCTATTGATCCTTAGCTGGTTGTTGTTTATTATTATTTGTTACTTGTTGCTCTTATTGATGTTGCTGTTGTTTCTTTATATTCCCTGATGTCGTTGGTATTGGCTTGAAATGCGTTCCTTTGTTGCTCAACTTTCTTCACTTGGCATTCTGTCATCGTTCTCTCCTTAGCTGATTATTGATTATTTTTATTTGTGGTTGTTGTTGTTTCTATTGATTTCTGTCTTTTCGCTTCTCTGTTTGTTGTTGTTGTTGTTCTTGTTGTTGTTGTTGTAGGGTTTAACTCCATTTTTCAGCACAAGATACATGGCGGCCAGTATAAATGGTGGAGGAAGAACCGAGGAAAAACCTGGAAAGAACCACCGACCCACGAGAAGCTACTGGCAAGCTTTCTCACATACCCACATTGGCCGAACCTGAGACTCGAACCCACGCAGACAGAGGTGAGATCGCAGTGATCCGTAACGGTGAGCGCTTTAGACAACGCGGCCACTAAGAGCCCCTTCTCTACCTTTACATTCTGTTAGGGGTAAATTGCTAACTCGCTCACGTGGGTTTGTCCTGTTTCCTCCTCCATTTGCCTCTTATCTTTCGGTGCATGACCTGTATCCCTACAGTAGTTGCACTTCCTTGTACCACGTCTTGACTAAGAATCCATGAAGAAAGAAGACTGGCTTAATTCTCCGTATCTCTTCTTTTTTCAATTTCCAGTATCCTTACTCCTTTCTTTTTCGGACTTAGGTGGTGGATACCCATTCTCGCATTCGTGACCTTGGTCTTGAACTTGTTTTCAAAACGTTCTACAGTAGCTGTTATGGGTATCTCATATGGCAGCTCATATATATGTTGTACTCCTTTCTTTTTTTATTTCCCTCATAATGGGTGATGGTTCCTTAATGTTGACACTTTTTCCTCCCATCTCCATCACTCCATATGGTACGTTTTTTGTGTTCCCTTCGGTCATAGAATATACTCTTTATTTCATCTCCCATTTAATATCTCCGTTCTATTTATTTTGAAAGTCCTGTTCCTCAGCTCGAAGTCCACCGTCATGGTCATCACCGTCATTGATGGCCTCCGTTTTAAGGTTATGTCAGTCATATCTATCTCTTGTGCATCTGTTGGGTAAGAACATCCCATGAAAGGCCCCTCTTTCGTCTCACTTCTACTTGATCTTAAACTTGTCTTCAATTCGGATATTGTCCCACTATTCGCCATGTGTCCAGTTGCACGTTTCAATTGCACGCGTTGCACGTGATTTGCATAGGTTTGAAAGTTCCTCACAACGTTATTTGAGCTGTATTATTATTTTATTTTCTGTATGTTCTCTATTAGTCTATTGACCATTAAAGCACACTGTGTGTTTCCTCCGAAAGGTGTTTGGTAACTTCTCTGAACGGTGAACTTTCAGGCAGTTTCTTAGTTCGGGCCATGGCAGACACATATCGCAAGACTTTCCTTCTCAAAAACGAGTGACTGACTTAAACGTTTGTTTAATAATTATCGACTTTCAAAAGTGGTGATATATGATTGCAATTATTACAGTCAAGGATGAACAATGCACATTTTTTATATTTTGTATAAAGAGATTGTATTTTTTGTCATACAAGGTACATCTACCAAGACCAAACAAGAACACTATATACATGTGTATAATTACTACTTGTTAAGCGTCGTATGTTGGCTCTATAACTTGAAAATTTACTTATGACAACTTTTGTGTTCTGGTTTTTCAATACTTCTCTTCCTTTTTCTCGATTTTTTTTCTAACTTTATTGAAGGTGAATCTCTCTCTCTCTCTCTCTCTCTCTCTCTCTCTCGCCGCGCGCGCGTAATGACGCAGATGGTGGAGGAAGCATTTAATCTAAGATTTCATTAACACCGAAAGGAACAGCTTCGAATCATAAACGTGGTGCAAGTTGACGTCTGTGAAGGAAGAATAGGTTGGAAGATTAATGCCATTGTATGTGGCACTCAGTCTGTGCACACCATTCACATGAACATTTGGAAGATATCGTTCATTAATGGAAGCAAGGAAATTATAACGATTTTATTTAAGCACATTCAATGACAATGAGTAATATTTTGAGAAACGCACACATTTTGTATATTTTATATTATTTTTGAACCCACATAACAATACTGCATTACCACCCTTGGCCTAATCCCGTTGCCGTATGTTGAAATTCACCAATATACAGCGGAGTACTAAGGGTAAATGGCGCCCGGGGCGATAGTAATTGCCCAAAGGGATTTGGGCTCCCCAAGACTTCTGACGGCCGGGGCAACCATCCCCCCCCCCTCCGTTGATATATGAACTATAGATCCACATAGGAACCGAAATACTGTTTTATGGAAATATTATGAAACTTCAGAGGAAAATTTTTATTCTTTTGTGGAACATTTCGTGAGAGAAGTCTGCCAAATTGAAATAAATTGCTCGATATATTAAAAACAATAAGAGCGAACAGCTATACTTTGCAGAAATTTTAAAGAAAAGTGCTGCTGACAAGCCAAAAAATTGGCATGAAAGCAAAATCTGATTTTAGGTCAAAAGGTACTAATTGTTTCACGAGCTACAAAAGCAGTCTATGTGTGGTGATATATCAAATACCATATTTAAAGAAAAATGTCGCTGCTTGGCTGAAAATAAAATTACCGGACAAAATTAAAGGAATTATTCGGCTTGAACCTAAACCTAATTTCTACTTTATCGCTGTCTTTGCACAGGTACAACTGGATGTTAACAGGAAGTATACTATTTTCATGATTTTAAAAGTTTTCTCTTGGATAGATCCTCAGTTGGATGCAAGTGTGAGGTGCCTGTCTTACCATCATGTATAGTAACTTGGACCAATATTAACGTTACTCTCTATGGGGACAGAATTGGTGCTATGTGCCCAAAAGCTATGACTATGGAAGGCTATTGCAGCCCAGAATAATGAACTATTGTGTTTAGACAATGACCTTGCGAATCGCTAACAGTTCTCTTAGATCACGAGGGAAGCTTATAATTTTAATGAATGTCAAGTTGCGAACTTTAAGACAAAACATTATTTTCAAAATTCAGCAATTCATGTGATAGAAAACGGATACATATTAAGAAAATAAAGCGCTTTCACTATCAAATCAAATTAATAAATAATATCAAAATACAACAGTAATATACAAATATATTTCGTGAAAATACGTATGGACGACTTTGGACAAAATAGCGTTCATGTACTCTGGATTAGGAATTTTCTCTTTCTCTCCTTGTCGTTGACCCAAATATTAAACAAACACTTCTTGAAACTATAATATCTTTGACAAAATCTTGAATCATTTATGCAGTTAAAATACATAAACAATATAGCACTTATAACAGATCGAACAGAACTGAACTTTCATTGACAATTCGGGTCAAACAACAGAAATACAAGATTCTGAAATTCCTGAACTATATCTTGCGAATCACAAAATTCATATTTTTTTTCTTCAGATATATCCAAAATTTTCCATCTTCCTCTTCAACTGGATATCGTGATTCATTGTTCGGAGCTATCTTTAAATTGTTACATATTCCTGCGGCATATGTATTAAAATGGCCCAAAATTGCAATTAATAAATAATATCCAACATAACATTCAGGCCTTGAAAATGAAGAAAACTTGAGTTGACCGTACATATAACCCCATAAAATGCAAGTTCGCATTTTAGATCCCTATTGTCTGTCAGGTAGCTTTTGTCTGTTATATTTTGTACTATGCATTTATACTTGTCTATGGTCCATATTTAATACGTTCCGTATTTAGCAAAGGTGTACAGCCTGTAGATCGGTAGATGAGTCTTGTCATGGAGCGTACATTACACTGTACCTATGATAATTGTGTTGAAAGTCCTGATTGGGCCAAGAATGTCTTTATGTTTTGCAGCAGGGGTTGCCATAACTGTAATGATAATCTTAGTAGATCTCATGTCACACCTTTATAAAATATAAAGGTTGAATAATACTTTACTCAACTCAAGTTTTGCCTGTTGATTATTTCAAAATTACGGAAAGAGGATTGCAGTAAACCAGTCTGTTGAAACAAGTTAGTTATTTGGAGGCCTAATAATTAGAATATAATAAGCTTGTTATTTGGAGGCCTAATGTTGAGATATAGCAAGCTGGTTATTTGGAGGCCTAATGTTGAGATATAGCAAGCCGGCTGTTTGGAGGCCAAATATTGTATTATAACGAGCTCGTTCTTTGGAGGCATAATGTTGAGATATAACAAGCTGGCTATTTGGAAGCTCAATATTAAAATTATTATCTTTCATTTGCTTACATAATATCTTATACCGATACAAATTTGAGTTGATTACGTACTGTGCGGCCAGGTGAAGATATCTATCTGTTCAGGCAAGGTGAGTTCACATCTTGGTAATTCAGCACTGAGCATGAATTTGCACTATGGAAGAAACTGTGCATAAAATTAGAATAGATTGAATTGAATGAATAGATTGAACAGAATAGATTG
Organism: Megalonaias nervosa; assembly: GCA_016617855.1. Classification (NCBI taxonomy): domain Eukaryota; kingdom Metazoa; phylum Mollusca; class Bivalvia; order Unionida; family Unionidae; genus Megalonaias; species Megalonaias nervosa. The sequence goes on from JAECUM010029967.1 coordinate 94,598, forward strand.
AATTGAATGACATGAATAGTTTTTAGAGTGATATCATCTGTTGATGGGTTTACGTCTGCTTTGATTAAAGTTTCAAATACAAAGACGTGTCATGCATACATTAAACTTAAAAGTCTAAAACGGAAACGAACTTACAAAAACAGTACCGTTTGTTTTATACTCCAGTTTCTGTCATGATCATAAGCATTTATGAAGGACATTTCTGGCATACGGGAAAGAGCAAGGCCTGAACATATATTACAGATACCCTTCAAAGTCATATTGTTTACCCTTTGTGACATAAAGCAAATGATTCTTGTCCCTTTATGATGTTAAAAGTCTACAACTTCAGACGATGTGTCACTAAAGAGGGAAAACATGTGCGTAACATTAGCTATGCTTGTGTGATTCAATTAAAGGTAAACACTTTCCAAGCCCAAAATAAATATTTTTACCAACTGTAAATCATCAATCAGGGAAGGGTTGACTTCAAAATCGTATTAGTGATGTGCATACATAATAAATTACAACCCATCAAC